>JASVEL010008145.1:0-206852 GCA_032618575.1 Nicotiana noctiflora | reverse complement strand
ACTATATAATACGCAACTGTCCAAGAAGGAGGTTCAGCAGCTCAAGAATAGCCAGTATCATAATACAGTATCAACAGGTTGGACTAAGCCATAGTCCCTAAATCACAATCGACTCCGCATTTACAAGAGAGTACGTGTCTCGCCGCTATACAACGTCACAAAGTGCTATACTGGGGTTTCGAACCCGCTGGTCATCACCCACATCTATTACTCACCTCAATACGGCTCGACGACTAGTCCGCGATGCCCTTGCCACGAGAATCAAGCTCCGCACGTGTAGAATCTGATCAAATATAGTAGAAACACATCAAATTAGGCCAATGGAATGATACCCAGTCGAAACAACTCAATTTACACCAAAATTTACAAAGTTGCCAAAACCCGACTTTCGGTACGCTTCTCGAAAATTTATGAAAGTCACATATTCGGAACCCTCGTCTCAACAGGAGCCTAGGCATATAAAATTTACCAAAATCGAACTCGATTTGCCCACTCAAATTAGTGATTTTCTATAATTTAGGCCTAGGGCTAAAAACCCCCTTTAATCTTCCATTTACAGAGAAATACCCAAAGATTTCATGATAAAATACTGTAATTAGGCCATAAAACTTACCTCCGACGAATACCCGATGAATTCCCAGCAATTCCCCGTCAATACCTTCTCTTAGAACTCAAAAATGGAGGTTATGGGTATGAGGTTCGCGAATACAGTGTTCTAATATATTAATATTTTGACTGACATGCGACCCTATGCATCCGCAACCACAGGCTCGCGATCGCGATGAACAAACTCGGCAGGCTCCCAAAACTACACTACGCGATCGCGACATGCACCACACGATCGCACTGCTTCTGACAATATACCCTACGCGATCGCATACGCCCTCACGCGATCGCACTGCTTCCAATTCCAGACTTACGCGATCGTACACTTCACCTCGTGATCGCAGAGCTCCAGGTTTTCCTCGTACGCGATCGCACTCTTGTCATCGCGATCGTGATGCATTACAACTACACCTTACCCGATCTCATGGCTATCTCCGCGATCGCGGAGAGCAAAATAGTTTTGCAATTATTGCAGCAGAAAACAGTAGTGCCTTTGGCACAAATTGGTCCGTTTGGACCCCCGAATTCATCCCAAGGCTCCCGGGACCCCAACGAAAACCACCAACATACTCCAAAATAGATACGAACTTGTTCCAATCATAAAAACATGTCCTTAAACACAGAAAACCCATAATTCACATCGGAGTCAAGCCTAAATTCCTTAAAAGTTCTGAATTACACATTCAACCAAAAACCTGACCAAACGACGTCCGATTGACTTGAAAATTTGTAAACATATCCAAAATCACATGACAAAGCTACAGAAATTGTCGGAATTCCATTCCGACCCCCGGATCAAAATCTCACCTACCGTTTGGATTTTGCCAAAATTCAACCTTAGCCAATTCAAGCCTATTTCTACACCGGACCTCCAAATTCAATTCTGATCGCTCCCCTAAGTCACAAATCACCTCCCGGAACTAACCGAATCATTAGAATCTGATTCCAAACCCTCTAACTAAATAGTAAACTCCAAGTTGACTTTCCACATTCAAGCTTCATTCAAAAAGGCTATATGCCTCATTTTCAACCCAAATCACTCCTAACTCACCTGATAGACTCTAACACCGATATAGAATCATAAAACACATAAATGTAAGATAACGGGGTGGTAATTCCTGTGACGACGGGCCGGGTCATCACATTCTCCCCCTCTTAAGCAAACACTCGACCTCGTACGGGTCAAGAAACATACCTGAAGTCTCAAACAAGTGAGGATATCTGCTTCGCATCTCCCGCTCGATCTCCCAAGTGGCCTCATCCACGGGTCGACCTCTCCATTGAACCTTAACTGATGCAATGTTCTTAGACCTCAATCTTCTCACCTGACGACCCAATATAGCGATAGGCACCACATCATAGGTCAAATCATCATCAAGCTGAATAGTGTTAAAGTCCAATACATGCGATGGGTCGCCAACATACTTCCGAAGCATGGACACGTGAAACACTGGATGAACTCCCGATCGACTGGGTGCCAAAGCAAGCATATACGCCACCTCTCCAATCCTCCTGAGGATCTCAAAAGGGCCAATAAATCTCGGACTGAGCTTCCCTTTCTTCCCAAATCTCATGACGCCCTTCATCGGCAAAACCTTCAGCAAGACTTTCTCACCCACAAAATAAGACACATCTCGAACCTTTAGGTCCGCATAACTCTTCTGGCGCGACTGAGCTGTGCGAAGTCTCTCCTGAATGACCTTCACCCGATCTAAAGCATCTTGGACTAACTCTGTCCCCAATAACCTTGCCTCACCGGGCTCAAACCAACCAACTAGAGATCTACACCGTCTCCCATATAAAGCCTTATACGGCGCCATCTGAATACTGGATTGATAGCTGTTGTTATAGGCAAACTCTGCGAGAGGCAAGTAATCAGCCCACGAACCATCAAAGTTAATAACACAAGCTCTCAACATATCTTCCAAGATCTGAATGGTACGCTCGGACTGTCCGTCCGTCTGAGGATGGAATGCAGTACTCAACTCAACCTGGGAGCCCAACTCCCGCTAAAATGTCCTCCAGAACTGTGAAGTAAATTGTGTACCTCTGTCTCATATAATAGAAACTGGGACTCCATACAATCTAACGATCTCCCGAATGAATATCTCAGCTAATCGCTCCAAGGAGTACGTAGTACACACAAGAATGAAGTGAGATGACTTGGTCAGCCTATCCACAATCACCCAAACAGAATCAAACTTCCTCGCTGTCCGAGGGAGTCTAGTAACAAAGTCCATAGTGATCCTCTCCCACTTTCACTCAGGAATATCAATGCGCTGAAATACACCACCGGGCCTCTGATGCTCGTACTTAACCTGCTGACAGTTGAGGCACCGTGCTACATGTCTGACAATGTCCATCTTCATCTTTCTCCACCAATAGTGTTGTTTCAAGTCTTGATACATCTTCGCGGCTCCTGGATGGATAGAATACCACGAGCTATGGGCCTCCTCCAGAATCAACTCACGAAGGCCATCAACATTGGGCACACATATCCGACCCTGCATCCTCAATACGTTGTCACTATCAATGGTAACATCTCTAGCATCATCATGCTGAACTCTGTCCCTAAGGACAGCTAAGTATGGGTCATCATACTGGCGCTCACGAATACGATCATATAGGAAGACCGAGATACAACATAAGCTAACACCCTGCTGGGCTCTGAAATGTCTAACCTCACTAGCCGATTGGCTAGCACCTGAACATCATAAGCAAATTATCTCTCCTCAGCTAGAATATATGCCAAGCTCCCCATACTGACCGCATTCCGGCTCAAGGCATCGGCCACCACATTGACCTTCCCCGGATGGTATAGAATAGTAATGTAATAATCCTTAAGCAACTCAAGCCATCTCCACCGTCTCAAATTAAGATCTTTCTGTTTGAACAAATGCTGGAGACTACGGTGGTCGGTATACACCTCACAGGACACGCCGTACAAATAATGCCTCCAAATCTTCAAGGCATGAACTATGGCAGCTAGCTCCAAATCATGAACAGGATAGTTCTTCTCATGTGGCTTCAACTGCCGAGAAGCATAAGCAATCACCTTACCTTCCTGCATCAATACACAACCTATCCCCACTCTCGAGGCATCACAATAAACAGTATATGAACCTGAAGCTGACGGCAATACTAACACTGGAGTTGTGGTCAAAGCTGTCTTGAGCTTCTGAAAGCTCTCCTCGCACTCATCCGACCACACGAATGGTGCACCCTTCCGAGTCAATTTAGTCAATGAAGAAGCAATGGATGAAAATCCCTGAACAAACCGGCGATAATATCCCGCCAAGCCAAGAAAGCTCCCGATCTCTGTAGCTGAGGACGGTCTAGGCCAACTCTGCACCGCCTCTATCTTCTTCGGATCAACCTGAATACCATCACGAGATACCACATGACCCAGAAATGCTACTGACTCGAGCCAAAACTTGCATTTGGAGAATTTAGCATACATCTTCTCCTTCCTCAATCTCTGCAACACAATACTCAGATGCTGAGCATGCTCCTCCTGACTACGGGAGTAGACTAGAATGTCATCTATGAACACAATCACAAATAAATCCAAATAGGGCCTGAACACACTGTTCATCAGATGCATGAATGCTGCTGGGGCATTGGTCAGCCCAAAAGACATCACAAGGAACTCATAGTGGCCATATCTAGTCCTGAATATAGTCTTCATAATATCAGAGTCTCTAATCTTCAGCTGATGATAGCCTGAATGAAGATCAATCTTAGAAAACACTCTCGCACCCTGTAACTGATCAAATAAATCATCAATGCGTGGTAGAGGGTACTTGTTCTTCACCGTTACCTTGTTCAATTGTATATAATCAATACACATCCGCATGGAACCATCTTTCTTCTTAACAAATAACACCGGTGCACCCCTACGGGGACACACTAGGACGGATGAAACCCTTATCCAGAAGCTCTTGAAGCTGCTCTTTCAGTTCTTTCAACTCGGTTGGTGCCATCCGATAAGGAGGAATGGATATGGGTTGAGTGCCCGGCACCAAGTCAATGCCAAAATCAATATCCCTGTCCGGCGGCATGCCCGACAGGTCTGAGGGGAATACATCTGGAAACTCCCTTACAACAGGTACAGAATCAATGCTAGGAGACTCAGCTCCCGCATCTCTCACAAATGCTAAGTACGACAAATACCCCTTTCAACCATTTTCTGATCCTTTAAGAACGAAATGACACGGTTAGGGACGAAATCAGTCAAACCCCCTCGCTCAATCTTAGAAATACCAGGAATAGCCAACATAACTGTCTTAGCATGACAGTCCAATATAGCATGGTACAGAGACAACCAGTCTATACCCAATATCACATCAAAGTCCACCATCCTCAACAATAACAGATCTGCCTGAGTCTCCACACCCCCAATAGAAATAACACAGGATCTATAGACATGATCCACAATAATCGTATCACCCACGGGGGTGGATACATGAACAGGTAAATCAAGACTACCACGAGTCACACCCAAATTATGTGCAAAATAAGAGGACACGTATGAATATGTGGACCCTGGATCAAATAGAACAGAGGCATCTCTGTGACAGACAGAAATGATACATGTGATCACTGCATCGAAGGCAACTGCATCACGCCTATTAGGGAGTTCATAGAATCGTGCATGGCCTCCATCGGATCTCTCCTCGCCTCTGGGCCACCACGAGAAGACTGACCTCCACCTCTACAGCCTGAGATGGTGCTGAAGAAGAGGGCTAATCCCTCTGTTGAGCCCTGTCCCTACGGAGTCGAGGGCACTGCCTCCTCGTGTGGCCAAACTCACCACACTCATAACAAGCACCTGGTACTGGAGAAGGGGACTGAAGGGAAACCCTCGCCACAGAAGAACCCTAGGCTGAAGAAGTAGGTGCTGCACTCTGGGCTAGGGGGGCACTAAGTAAAGACTGACCCTGCTGAAATCCCTGTCGACCACGACCATAAGAACCTCCGCTTTGCTCTGGGCGGCCTGAATGAGAAGGTCTAGATGAGCGACCTCTGCCCTGCCGAAAATGCCCTCTAGATGGAGCACCACTGAAACTACCAGAACCACGAGGCCTCTTGGCCTCCCGCTCCTCCCTCTCTCGGTGACGATCCGCCTCAATGGAGCGTGCCATATCCACAACCTGCTCAAATGATGACGATAGAACTCTCTCCCTGGTCATGAGAATGCGGATAGAGTAGTTGAGGCCATCAATGAACCTCCTGATCCTCTCCCTATCAGTAGGGATCATCCATGTGGCATGCCTAGCCAACTGTGTGAATCTAAGCTCATACTGGGTCACTGACATGTCACCATGAAACCAACCACTCAAACTGGCGACGAAGCTCCTCGCGACGGGACTTAGGTACATACTTCTCTAGGAAGAGAGTAGAAATTTATGCCAGGTGAGAGGTGCCGCTCCAGCAGGCCTACGCCTCTCAAACTCCTCCCACCAATCAAAGGCGGGACCAGTAAACTGAAATGTAGTAAATGAAACTCCGCTGGACTCAAGAATACCAGCCGTACGCAGCATCTTCTGACACTTATCCAAGAAACCCTGGGCATCCTCGCCCTCGGCGCCACCAAAATGGGGTGGCTGAAGTCTGCCAAATCTCTCATGACGACGCTGCTCGTCGTCGGGCATAGCTCGAACCATATACTCTGGAGCTGCTGTTGTAGCTGGAGGAATAACGTGTGAAACCACTTAGCGGGGACCGCCTCGGCGTCCGAAGTCCCCGAACCATCCGCTCGGTGTGCGAGCCGCAGGAGTCCGCCGACCACCCATCGTTCGAGATGTCGCCGCGAGTAGCGGTAGTTGATACTACCCGAGCCAAACCGGAACACACCGATAATATCCGGGCCGAGTCTCCCGAAGACCAAGAATAGCAATAGATACGGTCCGGGCCTCGAACCGGGGCTACGGAGCATCAACCACCGGGGTCGCTCCGAACAGGTACAATGGGCGGGTCGGCCGGCACTGCCTCCGCCGCCCTACCTCTACCTCTAGCACGACCGCGCCCACGGCCTCCAGCAGGTGGCAATGGAGGTCGTCCACCTCGTCTCGATGCTCGCGTTCTCGCCATCTGCGAGAGAATAGAATATAGAAGTTCAGTTCTCAGAACAACAAGATCGCACGACAGAGTTCAAGAAAAGTGAAGTGTTTCCTAAAGGTTCACAGCCTCCCGAGGATAAGTACAGGCGTCCCCGTACCGATCCACAAGACTCTACTAATCAGCTCAAGACTCATGAGGCCTAGTAAACCTAGGCTCTGATACCAACTTGTCACGACCCCGAATCTGGTCGTGATGGCGCCCAGCACACTGCTAGGCCAGCCCGATCAATCAACAACAATTACGGAGCTATGAGCTCACTTTATCCCACTTAGGCATAACAGGTATAAGTGTTTAATTTATAGAAATACCAAACCAGGGAACCAAGTCCCAAAACAATACAACTCCCCAAAGACCGAGGGGTCAAGAGTCAAGAGCCTCTACAAATAATATAAGTGTAATAGTGGTTTACATGATACTCAGTACTGAAAGAAATAGGAATACGAAATCACATGATAGATGGAGGGAATATCGGGCCCTGCGGACTCTGCAGCTACCTCGATTATCCCACATAAATCGCCTTGAACAGCTACTGAATCAGGACTGCTGAGAGGTACCTGGATCTGCACACAAGGTGCAGGGAGTAAAATGAGTACTGCCAGACTCAGTGGTAATAAACAGGGGTAAGACAACGTAGATAAAAAATCCACAATAAAGCATTATGTATAGTTGTAATCAATACCCTGTAACAGTTCAACATCAACAGTAAAGTACCAACAAGTATCAACAACACAGTATAACAGCTAGCAGATGTAGCTAAATGCAATGCAATGCACGAAATGATCGTTATGGCGCGTAGCCCGATCCAATTTAGGTACCCGTGCTCATTGTGGGGGTTCAGACTCCGGAGGGTCTCCTACAGCCCAAGCACAATATCATGAATATACGCTGTGACACGCAGCCCGATCCACTACCAGTCAGCTAATATGCAAATGCAGCCTCGTAGGCTCGAAAAGTAGTTTTGAAAACTCTTTTATTATTTTTCAATTGAAAACAGTAAATGTCAAGTTCTAGAGATTGGAAATATTATTATAACATCAATAGCTACGGACTAGTAGTAAAACTAGCATGTCAATATCACAGAACAATGATAAGGATCCTCGCAGGATCCCAATAACTGGCTCACAGCCCATAAATGTACTCAACCATCCGAGAAGGAGGTTCAACGGCTAGTGAATATCCAATAACACTATATAATACGCAACCGTCCAAGAAGGAGGTTCAGCAGCTCAAGAATAGCCTACTATCATAACATATTATCAACAAGTCGGACTAAGCCATAGTCCCCAAATCACAATCGACTCCGCACTCGCAAGAGAGTACGTGTCTCGCCGCTATACAGCGTCACAAAGTGGTATACCGGGGTTTCGAACCCGCTGGTCATCACCCATATCTATTACTCACCTCAATACGGCTCGACGACTAGTATGCGATGCCCTTGCCACGAGAATCAAGCTCCGCACGCGTAGAATTTGATCAAATATAGAAGACATACATCAAATTAGGCCAATGGAATGATACCCAGTCGAAACAACTCAATTTACACCAAAAATTACAAAGTTGCCAAAACCTGACTTTCGGTACGCTTCTCGAAAAATTACGAAAGTCACATATTCGGAACCCTCGTCTCAACAGGAGCCTAGGTATATAAAATTTACCAAAATCGGACTCCATTTGCCCACTCAAATTAGTGATTTTCTATAATTTAGGCCTAGGGCTAAAAACCCCCTTTAATCTTCCATTTACAGAGAAATACCCAAAGATTTCATGATAAAATACTGTAATTAGGCCATAAAACTTACCTCCGACGAATACCCGATGAATTCCCAGCAATTCCCCGTCAATACCTTCTCTTAGAACTCAAAAATGGAGGTTATGGGTATGAGGTTCGCGAATACAGTGTTCTAATATATTAATATTTTGACTGCCAGGCGTCCCTATGCGATCGCAGCAACAGGCTCGCGATCGCGATGAACAAACTCGGCCGGCTCCCAAAACTACACTACGCGATCGCGACATGCACCACGCGATCGCACTACTTCCGACAATATACCCTACGCGATTGCATACGCCCTCACGCGATCGCACTGTTTCCAATTCCAGACTTACGCGATCGCACACTTCACCTCGCGATCGCAGAGCTCCAGGTTTTCCTCCTATGAGATCGCACTCTTGGCATCGCGATTGCGATGCATTACAACCACACCTTACGCGATCGCATGGCTATCTCCGTGATCGCGGAGAGCAAAATAGTTCTGCAATTATTGCAGCAGAAAACAGCAGTGCCCTTGGCACAAATTGGTCCGTTTGGACCTCCGAATTTATCCCGAGGCTCCCGGGACCCCAACGAAAACCACCAACATACTCCAAAACATGATACGAACTTGTTCCAATCATAAAAACACGTCCTTAAACACAGAAAACCCATAATTCACATCGGACTCAAGCCTAAATTCCTTAAAACTTCCGAATTACACATTCAACCAAAAACCCAACCAAACGACGTCCGATTGACTTGGAAATTTGCAAACATATCCAAAATCACATGACTAAGCTACATAAATTGTCGGAATTCCATTCCGACCCCCGGATCAAAATCTCACCTACCGTTCGAATTTTGCCAAAATTTAACCTTAGCCAATTCAAGCCTATTTCTACACCGGACCTTCAAATTCAGATACGATCGTTCCCCTAAGTCACAAATCACCTCCGGAACTAACCGAATCATCAAAATGCGATTCCGAGCCCTCTAACTAAATAGTCAACTCCATGTTGACTTTCCATATTCAAGCTTACTTCAAAAAGGCTATATGCCTCATTTTCAACCCAAATCACTCCTAACTCACCCGATAGACTCTAATACCGATATAAAAACATAAAACACATAAATGTAAGATAACAGGGTGGTAATTCCCGTGACGACAGGCCGAGTCGTCACAGGTTAACCGTTATTATTTGCACGGACCAAACCCCTTACCCCCTATAACCCAGTCCACTCAGCCCCTTAGTTACCGGTCGGGGCCGGTTCCGATTTCTACTGGTCTGGGCCGGTCCGAAACTGGGCTAGCCCAGCCCGTTAGACATGTATATTTGGGCCTCAATGTATACCTTTTTGAGGAAGTACACAAATAAACATTTTATGGTGCTACATAGTAATTAGCCAATAATTATTTTAGCATACAACAATAACTAACTTAGTAAAATTCGAGTGTGGGAGGATAGTATGTACCTTTTGTCTATCCCGAACAAAAACATAAAACAAGAAAGATAAAAGAAGACAATATTAGTATAACGTAAAAATCATAGTAAAAATAGGAACTTCATGAAATAAAAAAAAATAAGATGCAAAACAAGATAGCGAGTAAATAAGTCCTGCATTAAAAAGCCAAATAGTAAGAGACAACATGCCACTAGTTATCTTAGATAAAAATCCTACCAGACTAGTCTCACAGTAGTACTAAGTATGTCAAGACTAAACTACCTTCTAACCTACAATCCTCATACTTGACCTCCATATCTTCCTATCAAGTGTCATGTCCTTGGAAATCTGAAGCCTCACTATATTCTGCCTGATCACTATACTTCTTAGGCCGCCCTATACCTCTTCTCGTGCCCTTCACAACCAGCCGCTCACACCTCCTTACTAGGGCATCTGGGCTTCTCCTCTAAACATACACGAACCATCTGAGTCTCACTTCCCGCATCTTGTCATTAATAGGAGCCAAGTGCACCTTCTCCCGAATATCTTCATTTCTAATCTTATCCATCCCAGTGTGCCGCCTTCGCGTCCATCTCAACATCCTTATTCTGCTACTTTCATCTTCTGAAAATGTGAGTACTTAACAGACCAACACTCAGCCCCACACATCATGGCCGGTCTAACCAGCGCTTTAAGGACTTACCTTTAAGTATCGGTGGCACTCTCTTGTCACACAGAACTGTAGATGCTAACCTCCACTTTATCCATCCTACCACAATACGGTGTATGACATCCTCGTATATCTCTCCTCCCCTTGGATAACCGACTTAAGGTACTTGAAATTGTCTCTACTTGGGATGACCTGTGATTCAAGCCTTACATCCACGCCCACTTTTCTCGGCTCAGCGCTGAACTTATCATGAAAATTTAAATTAAATATCTTTGTTAAGGACCGAGAAACTAAAATTTATGACACATTTGAAATAGCAGTCATCTAAAATGATTACCTGATATCATTTCCACAACTTCTTTAGTATCCAGGCCCATTAAAATTTTGATACAATTTAGATAGTCATGAAGCACTTTAAATTCTAATTAGAAGCTAATTTCATAATGGGACGACTATATGTACAATTTGGCTAATAATTAAAGGCTACAATATATTTGGTGGCTACATTTGTAATACTTGGCTTCCTAGTATAAATAGTCCTTAAAATTCTCATTTTAGACTTAGCATGAACTTCTTGAGCAAGTATTATAGATAAATTCCATTGTTGTTTGAAAACCTTTAAGGTGGCTTTTATGGGGATTCTTCCTCTTGAGGGTTATCCTATAGTTTGGGGTTGATTAAGATTTAAACTGTGTTTGATTTCAAGTATTTTTCAATTTTTCGAGTTAGTTCTTTGTTAAACTTTTTCTTTCTAACTTTTTATTTGTGTTCTTGTTATTTTTGCTTCCACGATAGTATCATCTTGGTATCAGAGCATAAACTATGGATTTGGTTTTATAAATTTCTTGTTTATTGCTTGATTTATATTAGAAATTAATAAAAATAAATAAAAAATATCCTTGTTTCTTCCCTGTTTCTATTCTATTTTGTACTTTTAATTCCTTAAAACCATCTCTGGATCAAGAATACTTTTTTTGTTGATGACTTCTATTCACGAATTTGAGTTGGCGATGTATTTGAGCTTAAAACGGGTAAAACCCAGTTGGAATAGGTGATTGTTTTGAGAAATTCTAAAAATCACCATTGATGGATTTAAAACTTTTCAGATCTGAAATATTATTGAAGATTTGTGGTCAATTTCGAATTGGTGTTGCTAACTATTGATAATTGTTATTTTAGGGGTTAATTTCACTATTGATCACTTAACTATGTTTCAATTTCTCTAAAGTCACTCAATTATTTTTTGTCATTTAAAAGTAACTAAACTTTCACATTATCACTTAAAAGTTATTTGGGCTCAATCCCTACTATAAATATGATATGGCATAAAATAATGAGAAAAATCCAAAAATAAATGACACATAAGCTTAAATGAATCTTACCCACTTTAGTTCCATTTCTTCCTTAATATGATTTGACCCATAACCCAAATATTTTCAATAAAAAAATATTAAATTTCACATTCGTTTAAAATAATTGTCCTACGCTACAAAATTCTTGCATTTTCTATTACATAATGCCCATTTATAATTATTCAATACTAAAAAAATTCTTATTTTGTTTGTATGTCTCATCAGAGTCGTTTTATAACTCTACTGAAGTTAAAATATTATTGTACATAACATATTTATAATTTTCTAGTGAAATTAAATAGTATTGTATTCGTCTTACATAACATTAATGTATCATAAGCATACAAGAACAATAATAAGGCTAATAACAGTTTATTTTCACAATAAATATAACAACCTATTGCAATTGTTTAGATAAATGAAATATTGTATTTGTATGATAAAAACCCCACAAAAAATCACAAGAACTAATTTTACTAGAGGTGTTACTGAAACTCATTAGGGTTATAGGTCAAATCACATTAAGGGAGAAATAAATTTAAAGTGGATATGGTCAATATAAGCTTGTGTGGCATTTATATTTGGATTTTTCTCATTAAATTTTATGCCATGTCATATTTATGGTAGGGGATTGAGTCAAAATGACTTTAAGTGACAATGTGAACGTTTAGTTACTTTTAAGTGACAAAAAATAATTGAATGACTTTAGTAAAATTGAAACATAGTTAAGTGAACATCAGTAAATTAACCCTTTTTGTTTTAGATGAAGCTAGTTCTAAGATTTGAAGCTATTTGAGAGCTAAAACGAAGAAGAATATGCGGTCTTGGGTTTCATTGTTCATGTATGAAATGATAAATCCTTCACAAGTTGAATCTGGGCGAAATACATATTTTATCCATCCAATTTACGATCAAATTCCTGTTACACATTTATTGATCACGGGTTTTATTTTACACACCAAACCTTTCAAAAGTGTGTCAATTACACACTATTTTTGACCAGCTTCCGGGACGTGTGAAACACCACCAATGGGGTGCGTGAATAGTTATTTTCAGCATGAACTAACGATTTAAAAGGGATATTTACTGAAAATTGGCTCATTTTCTTAACCCTAACACCCAATTCATCATCTCCCTCTTATTAAAAGCCACTATTTTCACCTTCTTCATCTTTAAAGGTGGCAAATAATTTTCCGAAAAATTAAATCTCATCTTCACCTTCCACATCTAATATTTAGAAGCTGGTTATATTTGGTCAATTAAAGTGCAATACATTATCTTTCTTTCCAAATAAACTCTAACTACTTCGACCCACCCATCTAAATCAGAAGGGTTGAACAACCTTAAATGCGAATACTAAACTGAAAAACTGAAGAAGAAATAACAAAGCAGATTTGTGCTCGTCAAATTAGCTTCATAGGTATATGGATGAAGAATAGGATTTTGAAATTAGGTTCTGCTTGTTAATCTTGTCGTGTAGGTGTTTTTAAGTAAGTGGGTCGGGTCTTTCATGGGTCCGATTTAAGAAAAGGGCCGGGTTAGCTATTTTAATTAAAGAATCGTTGGTATTTTTTAATTTTAAAAAGCGCGTGTAATCAGAGGCGGACCCAGGATTTAAAGGTAGCGGGTGCACTGTAGCAGTACCTTAACAATATTTATAGGCAGTAAGGTCACGACGAAAATAATTACTCGATAGCTTTATGCAGACTAATAACTAGTGGTTGCATATGGGTTTAAAAATTAAGGAAGAAGTTTTTTTTGTGGAGAGAGATAATTATAGAAGAAGCTTTTGATGTAGGGATTTAACTAAAAGTAAAAGGGGTGGGTCCATTGAAAAAAACTAAATCAAATACACTATAGTAGGGGCGTTGAAATTACCAAATGAGAACCAATCAAAAATATTAGTTTTATTGTTGAACCTGAGATTTGAACTTGGGTCTAGAAGAAGCCAACTACTCCACAAACCAACTATTCTACCCAATCTTTGTGATTGAGGGTGCAACATAATATATTTATAGGGATCTTTCTTGTATTAACTTATATATATATAATATATATACCATATTTTTACCGAGGCCAACGGGTGCCCGTGCCCCCAAAACCCAAGCGTAGGTCCGCCCCTGCATGTAACCAACGCATTGAATATTAAAGATGCTGGTCAAAAGTAGTGTGTGATTGACACACTTTTAAAAGATTTGATATGTAAAATGAAACCCGTGATCAACACATGTGTAACAAGGATTTGATCGTAAGTTGGACGGGTAAAATATGTATTTCGCCTTAAATCTGTTCCTGATGCTGCAAAGTCGAAGTTGAGAAAAAAACGTTCTAAGCGCACCATTGTCGAAAGTCGAAGCTATTAGAGGCTCAACTAATCTTCGTGACTTTGTGAAATCTGGAATTTTTTTTAAAACATGGAAGCCTGGTTCGAAATTTGAATGATCAAGAATATGTTAACATTTAGTTAAAGAAGTTGAGCCATAATCTGAATTCTACTCTATGGTTGCTGTTGAAATCAAGATTGTGAATATCACTATGAACTTGGAATTCTTGGAACTTAGAATTGTCCAACTCGAAATTTTCTTACGCATTTATGAATCGTGGTGTTGAGCTTTAGTCGAGGAGATTAACCACTGCTTGTGGGAAGCATTTAGTGCTAAATTTTAAGACCACCATTTTTGAACACCTTGATAGAACTAAGAATACTGCTTGCACACTTTCTTTATATTTCCTTTTCTACTTCCTATTATATTCATAGCTAGACTTCATTTGGTAAAGTTCATGTTTCTGTTAGTTAATCTAGTTATTTGTGTTTGTACTTTCTTTACGAACCAAATTTTTTTGTGCTTTTCTCTTTAGTTTCGTTGTTAATTTCTTGTTTTCATTGTTTGTTTGTTATTTTTAGCTTTTTTGTTGAATCACATAATGTCACGACCCAAACCCCGGTCGTGATGGCGCCCAACACAATGCTAGGCAAGCCCGACCGTATTATCTCTTAAACCAGCCAATTATTAATCAAATTAAACTTAAACAATAAGTGACCATATCAAATGATAAGCGTGATAGTAACAGCATACGAAGTACGGTCCCAACATATCGTGGTGTCACAAGTCTGAGCCTCTACAAATGAGATCTACTATACAATCAAGTCTAACCAGAATGGAGACAACAGAATGATGGAAAAAAAAGAAAGAGGTCAGGTACTGCGGACGTTGGTAGCTACCTCGAAGTCTCCACAGAATGGGGATAATAAAGCAGTTGCGATAGCTCAACTGCCCTCCTGAACCTGTATATCTGCTCAAAAAGTGCAGGGGAGTGGGGTGAGTATATTTCAACTCGGTGAGTAACAATAATAAACAATAACTGAAAATAAGAACTCCTGTACTATCACTAAACAGTTCTAAGGTAACCCCCACAGGTTAGTCATCACTATAATGAGTACTCTGATCTCCAGTCCACATCTATCTCATCTAGGTCCCACACCGACCACATCCTCGCTCGTACCACTACGGTATACAGCCATTTCAATATATGGAGACATATACATCTGTCGATAACATATAAATATTTCAGTATATATATGAATATGAATAAGTATAATGCTGCGGCGTGCAGCCCGCTCCAATACATATACCGCTGCGGCGTGCAGCCCGCTCCATTTAACGTCGACGGCGCTCACTGGGGGTGTGTACAGACTTCGGAGGGGCTCTCTAGGCCCAAGCGCTATGATACTGCGGCGTGCAGTCCGATCCACACATATATTACTGCGGCGTGCAGTCCGATCCAATATATATATATATATATATATACATTTATAGATATACTGCCGCTCACTGAGAATGTCGCTCACTGAGAATGTGTGCAAACTCAGACTCCGAAGGGGCTCCTACAGCCCAAGCGCAATAATACTGCGGCGTGCAGTGCGACCCAACATATATACTACCGCGGCGTGCGGCCCGATCCAATATATATACTGCTGCGGTATGCAGCCCGATCCGATATTTATATATATGTATATAATACCTCCTAACGGGTCCTTGACCCTGTCTCAATTAGTATAGGATTGGCCTTTCAGGCCCACTCAGCTAAATCGGGGAACTTCCACCCTAAGTAATCTATCTCTCACAGTACACATATAGTACTGGCTCTTAATAGGCTATTCCGCTAGTTTTACGGCTTAGTGTAAGTTTCCAACAAGATATAAGGGTCACCTAGCTCTACAAGTCCCGAAATACTCTACAGATCAGCACAAGGCCCCAAACTTGGCTATTAGCCCAATTACACAGTTATAATCTCATCGACAGTCCTAATACACAATATTCTATAAGCCGGGAAGGACCAAGTCCAAGTCCCCAATCACAATTGTCACACCTCCTTTAGGCGCGCTTATCCCGAGGGATCAACATAGCATTGTAAAGTGCTAGTACGGGGTTTCAAACCCTCAGTACATTATTTACTACTACCACTCACCTCGAACCGGTAGAAGCTTCAATCCACCTTGCGCTTGCCTCGCAATTCAATCTCCTCGGATGCCAAATCTGCTCAAAATCATAGAGAATGCATCAATATATGTTAATTTCACGCAATTCATTCGAAACAACCCAAATTTTATCAAAACCCACAAAGTTGTCAAAACCCGACTTTTGGTGCGCTTCTCGAAAAATTATAAAAGTTACATATTCGGAACCCTCGTCTCAATACGAGTCTAGGCATATCAAATTTACCAAATTCGGACTCCATTTGCCCGCTCAAATCGGTATTTTTCTACAATTTTAGGCCTAGGGCTTAAACCCACATTTAATCCTCCATTTTCATAGAAATAATTCATGATTTCATGATAAAAGCGTGTAATTAAACCACAAAACTTACCTCCGACAATATCCCGATGATCTCCCAGCTATTTCCCGTCACTTTCTCACTCTAGAGCTCAACAATAGAGGGATTTGCAAATGAACCCGTATGTGAAATGTTTCTGGTTTTAATTCACTGCCTGGGTCGATTGCTCTACGCGTTCGCGTTCCCTGCCATGCGTTCGCGATGCCCAGCCCGGATTAACCTTCGCGAACGCGACGTTCCCCAACGCGTTCGCGATGCACTAGCTCCCAGCCGCCTATTTTTCCTTCTACGCATTCGCGATTATCCCTCACGCGGACGCGATGCACACCCTGACAAACCTACGCGAACGCGTTCCAGCTCCACGCGAACGCGAAGCCTCCGATCCTGACCCTACGCGTTCGCGTCCAGACCATCGCGAACGCGATGCATACCCTTGCTGACCTTCGCGGACGCGTGCCCTTCATCGCGAACGCGATGAAGGATTTCCTTCTGCAGACACAGCAGCAATTCAGCTGCTGTCTAAGGCCAAAAATGGTCCTTTTGGACCCCCCGAATTCATCCCGAGGCCCCCGGGACCCCAACGAAAACTACCAACATACTCCATAACACGATTCAAACTTGTTCCAATCATAAAAACACCATCCTAAACATTAAAATCACCAATTACGCACGGATTCAAGCCTAAGTTTCTTCAAAACTTCCGAAACTAACACTCGATCAAAAACCCGACCAAACGACGTCCGAATGACCTGAAATTTTGCAGGCACATCCAAAATCACACAACGGAACTACTGCAACTGTCGAAATTCCGTTCCGACTCCCGGATCAAAATTTCACCTATCGATCGGATATCGCCGAAATTCATCTTTGGCCAATTCAAGCCTAAAACTACACCGGACCTCCAAATTCACTTCCGATCGGTCTCCTAGCTCGCAAATGACCTCCCGGAGCTGACTGAATCATAAGAATTCGATTCCGAGCTTTCTAACTCACAAGTCAACTTCCAGTTGACTTTTCACAACCATCCCTTCTTCTAAGAGACTTTTTGTCTCATTCCAACTAAACTCAACCCGAATTGACTCAAACTCGTGAAACATGCATATTGAAAAATTAACAAGCATTTAACGGGGATAACGAGGTAATAACTCACATGATGACAGGCCGGGTCATCACATTCTCCCCAACTTAAGCAAACGCTCGTCCTCGAGCGGACCCAGAGTTGTACTAGATTCAACACAATAGCTGAATGACCTCACCAGGCATATACTCGGGGTGATACCACTTCACCCTATCTTTCATAAGTACGATAACATAGTATAGCTGAATTTCCACAGTCTATCTGAACCATAAACCACATTGCACTTTCTGAAATCATATACCAAATCTGAATCCCACATCTATACTCAGAGTACACACGATCTAACCGTAATAGCCAAACTCGCCACTCCGGGTGAGATCACATGATGTATCAAACAACCCAATCACTCGAGACGATAGTCTCTAATCACAAAAACTGGCCACAATAACCAAATACTAGCAGAAAGAACCTTTCTCATTAGATAGAGTCTTATTCCAACACCTTCATATCCTGCCCACGGCAACCGCACACGCGATATATCGAACCCATCTCTCAAGTCAACCATTCATGAATCCATTTCCCTTTTAATTGATACTACAACAGAATTCGAAGCCAAAACTCGATATTACCCTTCTAACCAATTGAAATCATACATGCTCGCACTCATTAATGACTCAAATGATCATTTAGGTCATAACACACCTCACTGGTGATATGATGCTTCAACACCGGCCTAAGCCGCGACAAGCACAACACAAGCTCTAATAGGAAACGTCTGAACATACTCAAATAATGACAACTGACTCCAACAACAGAGCTGTAATTCAATTCCTCTGTACCATCATATCATAAAACTGAGATCCCGTCTCACATCATAGGAATAGAGTACATGACTCCTTCTCGAAAGGTCATAACATCACATGGCCTTGCCACGACTCATGATTCTATCCAAACACTATTACTCACGAAGCACCTCAAGTCACCATGCTCAGGGCGGTCATCCACGCACAGATCTAGGTCTGAACCCAAGCAATCAATCACACATACGGTGATACAATTGATGTACGCTATCAAATCTTGAAAGGACACAACCGATGTGCTATTCCCCGAGCGATACCCAATATGAACTATTCCTTAGAATCTAGGAAGTATTGTATACAAGGCAACATATAGGAAGCTATATTTTCCACGTCACACTGTTGCGGCACGCAACCCGTTCCAATAACATACCCGTGGCGGCGTGCCACCCGATCCTGATACCATACATGTGGCGGCGTGCCACCCGATCCAAATACTATACTTGTGGCGGCGTGACACCCGATCCACAAATACATCTAGCAAGGAAAATGCACATCGAGTCAAGTTGCTCATTGCAACAAACATATATATATAGCCTCAAGCTCGGCCACATGAAACGCATCCGACAAAGTTCCTCAATACTGGAGTTGAATCAATGGTAGATACCTCTACACTGACATCCGCCACGAAGGCCCAACTGACAAAGCAATACCTACCAGCCGTCCGCTGGCCCTAGGGTACATCCACCCTGCTGGAGCATGATCTGATGCGCTCTGCCATGCAGTTGTGACATTTCTCTGATATAGTCCATATCATATTAGTCTAGACAACCTGACTTATGACAACCAGCCTGCAATCATATATCATTATTCAAATTTGTCATATCAAGTAACAAAATAGCCACTAGGGCTTCCAATTTCCAATAACCGCTAAACGGTGCCGATACACACGATATACCACCACTGTGTAGGCATTACGAGAAATTCTAGTCTCCAACACATATGTAACACATGGATCACTATTCCTGATCCCACTTTCCACCGTACGAACACGTAACACACATCAAGCATCCATTCATACCACGTATGCCATTCAGAAATTTCCCTATGCCAACAACAACTCAATCATCATTGTCCATCCAACCGGAGGATACCACAATACCACTAGATATTATCAGTCTACATCACCCTGCCCTTTTGACCATATACTCTGCCAAATCACTAGGATAGTAGTACCATTTTCCTCAATCACCAGGAAGTTTGATTCTCAGATTATCTACAGCTGCCCACGCTGCTTGGGGATTTTTAATGACTTCCCATATAATATGAACAAATCTCAAATCCTTGAATATGCCATTATCAACTTTTCATAACACATCGCATATGCCATACCACACTAAGATAACATGGAAATTCATATTCCTTTCCTACGCCGCAAACATCGGCGCACTCAACTAGTCAAGAACCTTCATGATCCCATATAGAAGAAAAATCATTACATATTCCACGTTTTGCATACCGACAGGAATATACTCATTTTCAAACCATGATAAAACACATCACAACTCTTTCATCCCATTCATTGCATAAGCTTAACTGCCAGGACTGAGTCGTTTTACCCACATCGAGCTATGCAACTGCCAACTCATCAAGAGCTTTGTTGCACCATAACTGCAAGGCTCATTACCTCGAACACACACCAGGAGTTACTCGTGCCCTTTTCATACTGTTCCAATTTACTAACAAGTTGTTCCATTTACCTAGTTTCCTTTCTGATTCATCTTTAATTGAATATTAGCCCTTACTGTAGCACCATAATACATCAACTCATGTTATCACACGAGACTCGTACATAATACCACACCATCTAAGACTCACAGGCCGCTGAATACTCCCTTAATGTTTCCCGGAGGTACCACAATCTACAACACTTACCTTGAAGAACTTCCTGCAATTTTGAATTCGTTATCATTGCTCTCCAATATAGATTCATAGAATCTCATCATTCACATAACATAACGAAAGTCTCGATTTCTTCTAACAAAACCACGGTCTTTAGCCACATGCACAATCTTAAGACACCTGACTGTTGCAAGCATAAATCTTGAACACCGCAAGGCTATCCTCGGGCTTCATTCACCCTTAACCGGTTATAATTCAACTGCCTTGTTGAACAGAACCACTCGTGCCTTACTAGAACTCTGACACCGCAGAACATGATTATATTCAGATACAATTAGCTATCTTTCTTTTCTATACCCCGAACATTCTTTGCCAACATAAGTTCGAACATCCTAGTATTTCTTCACATCTACGAAGCACTATAACCTTTATCAAAATTTCCCAACATACTTAGAGACAGGACCTACATAGCCCACAACAAGTGTAATCGGTTACTCAGTAACAACCTCCCCAACTTAGCTCGGAGCCATATATCAAAGCACTTTCAGCCACTCATAGCGTTCTTACTCAAATGATGATACAATGTTCTAGTTAGATTAGACTCAGGTCATTTACAAGCTTCGGCGGAGACTCGAATCATCAAAAATCTTAACTCTTTTGAAATTCTTGTATTTATTCACACCAAACAGCTAAGCCCATTCTTTAGGTGACAAAAATCTTTTCTAAGTCCCAAATTTTTCCAAAATTTTGACAGAGTTTCCTTTGTAATTTGGCCTATCCACCTGCCAGAGAATCACCAAACCATCCTAACAATACATCGGCAACTCGACAAAACATCACAATGCATATCAACAGCATAAATCTCAATACGCATAGCACGGCCAATTCAGTTTCCTTGAGTCTGAACTCATACTACCACACGTAGTGCACTTTACATTTCCGCTAAGAGGCATTGAACATACTCACCACGCCCATAGCTAGGGCTACGTAACAGATCACAATAAGGATTGAATACCTTGCAGCTCGCCCATTATCAAACTGCCATTTCCACAATTAAGATCAATACCGTTCGTATGAATTTCATAATACCGGCTCGCGAAATTAGCACCTTGGTGCTCAAGCCATAGACAAGGATTTGGCCTCAAGTCCTCCAGACAGGACCAATATGAACTCATAGAGATTATATCTCATCCCTCGATTGAGGAATCATAAGCCATCAAGGCAAATTTATCACTAAGCACTCGAGTGCGCGCATCAATGTACAGGAGGAATTTCAAGAATTACATTTCAAGCTGAATCAAACACGCACGATGAGAATTCCAAGAATTTGAAACTTTCCTAAAGGGTTGCAGCCTCCCGAGGATAAGTACAGGTGTCCCCGTACCGATCCACGAGACTCTACCAACCGGCTCATGACTCGCGAGACCTGTTAACCTAGGCTCTGATACCAACTTGTCACGACCCAAACGCCGGTCGTGATGGCGCCCAACACAATGCTAGGCAAGCCCGACCGTATTATCTCTTAAACCAGCCAATTATTAATCAAATTAAACTTAAACAACAAGTGACCATATCAAATGATAAGCGTGATAGTAACGGCATACGAAGTACGGACCCAACATATCGTGGTGACACAAGTCTGAGCCTCTACAAATGAGATCTACTACAGAATCAAGTCTAACCAGAATGGAGACAACAGAATGATGAAAAAAAAGAAAGAGGTCAGGTACTGCGGACGTTGGTAGCTACCTCGAAGTCTCCACAGAATGGGGATAATAAAGCAGTTGCGATAGCTCAACTGCTCTCCTGAACCTGTATATCTGCACAAAAAGTGCAAGGGAGTGGGGTGAGTATATTTTAACTCAGTGAGTAACAATAATAAACAATAACTGAAAATAAGAACTCATGTACTATCACTAAACAGTTCTAAGGCAACCCCCACAGGTACGTCATCACTATGGTAGTACTCTAATCTCCAATCCACGTTCATCTCTACAAGGTCCTACACTGATCCAACCCTCACTCGTACCCCTACGGTGTACGGCCATCTCAACATATAAAGACACATCCCTATGTCTATAATGTATAAGTATTAAGTAGATAGTAGGATATGATTAAGTATAATGCTGCGGCGTGCAGCCCGCTCCAATACATATACCGCTGCGGCGTGCAGCCCGCTCCATTTAACGTCGACGGCGCTCACCGGGGGTGTATACAGACTTCGGAGGGGCTCCCTAGGCCCAAGCGCTATGGTGCTATGGCGTGCAGCCAGGTCCACCATATATCACTGCGGCGTGCAGTCCGATCCAATATATATATATATATATATATATATATATATATATACATTTATAGCTATACTACCGCTCACTGAGAATGTGTGCAAACTCGGACTCCGAAGGGGCTCCTACAGCCCAAGCGCAATAATACTGCGGCGTGCAGTCCGACCCAACATGTATACTACTACGGCGTGCAGCCCGATCCAATATATATATATATATATATATATATAATACCTCCTAACGGGTCCTCGACTCTGTCTTAATTAGTATAAGATTGGCCTTTCAGGCCCATTCAGTTAAATCAGGGAACTTCCACCTTAAGTAATCTATCTCTCACAGTACACATCTAGTACTGGCTCTTAATAGGCTATCCAGCTAGTTTTACGGCTGAGTGCAAGTTTCCAACACGGTATAAGGGTCACCTAGCTCTACAGGTCCCCTAATGCTCTACAAATCGGCAGAAGGCCCCAAACATGGCTATTAGCCCAATTGCACAGTTATAATCTCATCGACAGTCCTAATACACAGTATTTTATAAGCCGGGAAGGACCAAGTCCAAGTCCCCAATCACAATGAAACCACGCCCGTCACAAGGCGCACATCTCAACTCAACATAGCACTGTAAAGTGCTAGTACGGGGTTTCAAACCCTCAGTACATTATTTACTACTACCACTCACCTCGAACCGGTAGAAGCTTCAATCCACCTTGCGCTTGCCTCGCAATTCAATCTCCTCGGATGCCAAATCTGCTCAAAATCATAGAGAATGCATCAATATATGTTAATTTCACGCAATTCATTCGAAACAACCCAAATTTTATCAAAACCCACAAAGTTGTCAAAACCCGACTTTTGGTGCGCTTCTCGAAAAATTATAAAAGTTACATATTCGGAACCCTCATCTCAATACGAGTCTAGGCATATCAAATTTACCAAATTCGGACTCCATTTGCCCGCTCAAATCGGTATTTTTCTACAATTTTAGGCCTAGGGCTTAAACCCACATTTAATCCTCCATTTTCATAGAAATAATTCATGATTTCATGATAAAAACGTGTAATTAAACCACAAAACTTACCTCCGACAATGATCTCCCAGCTATTTCCCGTCACTTTCTCACTCTAGAGCTCAACAATGGAGGGTTTTGCAAATGAACCCGTATATGAAATGTTTCTGGTTTTAATTCACTGCCTGGGTCGATTGCTTTACGCGTTCGCGTTCCCTGCCACGCGTTCGCGATGCCCAACCCGGATTAACCTTCGCTAACGCGACCTTCCCCAATGCGTTCGCGATGCACTAGCTCCCAGCCGCCTATTTTTCCTTCTACGCATTCGCAATATCCCTCACGCGGACGCGATGCACACCCTGACAAACCTACGCGAACGCGTTCCAGCTCCACGCGAACGCGAAGCCTCCAATCCTGACCCTACGCGTTCGCGTCTAGACCATCGCGAACGCGACGTATACCCTTGCTGACCTTCGCGGACGCGTTCCCTTCATCGCGAACGCGATGAAGGATTTCCTTCTGCAGACACAACAACAATTTAGCTGCTGTCTTAGGCCAAAAATGGTCCGTTTGGACCCCCGAATTCATCCCGAGGCCCCGGGACCCCAACGAAAACTACCAACATACTCCATAACACGATTCAAACTTGTTCCAATCATAAAAACACCATCCTAAACATCAAAATCACCAATTACGCACGGATTCAAGCCTAAGTTTCTTCAAAACTTCCGAAACTAACACTCGATCAAAAACCCGACCAAACGACGTCCGAATGACCTCGAAATTTTGCAGGCACATCCAAAATCACACAACGGAACTACTGCAACTGTCGGAATTCCGTTCCGACTCTCGGATCAAAATTTCACCTATCGATCGGATATCGCCGAAATTCATCTTTGGCCAATTCAAGCCTAAAACTACACCGGACCTCCAAATTCACTTCCGATCGCTCTCCTAGCTCGCAAATGACCTCCCGGAGCTGACCGAATCATAAGAATTCGATTCCGGGCTTTCTAACTCACAAGTCAACGTCCAGTTGACTTTTCACAACCAACCCTTCTTCTAAGAGACTTTTTGTCTCATTTCCAACTAAACTCAACCCGAATTGACTCAAACTCGCCAAACATGCATATTGAAACATTAACAAGCATTTAACGGGGATAAAGAGGTGATAACTCACATGATGACGGGCCGGGTCATCACACATAAATTCGATTCTCCTTAAGTTTGGAAGGACCGCTTGAAAGTGCCTTAGATTGAGTTTGACATCAACTTTGAACATTTACTCAAGAATGGTAAAATGCTTGAGTGGAAAAATTCTTAGTTAGCGTTTGGCCATATATCCTGAATTTATTTTAAAAAATTTAATTTGTGTGAAGTTTGGTTTGAAGATGAAAATGTGTTTGGACATAAATTTTCAAAATATATTTTTCAACTTTATTTTGAAAAATATGTATATAATTCCTAAGTTTTGAGATTTTGGCCCAAATTCTACTCAATAGCTGATTGTGGAATTTGAAATTTTTGATTTAAATTTGACCAAAATATGAAATATGAGTTTTGAAAATAAATCTCAAATTTATTTTAGCAAAACTTATAGCCAAACGGGATCTTAAAGTGTGTGCTTTAAAACCGAGTGCACAAGAGTGATACATGAGTCGTAAAATTTAAGTACAATCTTTGAGGGATACTCTAAGGGAGTGAATTTGGAGAGGTCTTTTATTATTAAATTGTTTTCTTTGTTTGCAAGTATTGTGTCTTTAAATATTGAAGGTACTTCAACACCAAAGAAGGGAGTATTCAATGAGACCATTTGGGAGGCTTTTCAAGCTTTGATTATGAAGTTGACAACATGAAATATATGGTCATGTCTCATGTCAACGTTCTTAACCAATAGTAAGGCTTGTTGATTTGGAAATAAAATATCACCCGAGCTATAATACACGATATTTATGCACTAGTATCATAAAAGGTACTATATAACCGTGATAATATGATGTATAGAATATATTAAAAATAAATGAAATTTTAAATAATTTAAGGCAATTCTTAATTATACGGATAATTAATTAATTACGGAATAATAAAACATTACTTAATTACCTAATAAGTAAATAAAAATTAATATTTTCCACCACCACCACCATGTGGTAGCAAGGAGCTAACCAAACAAATGACTAAGGGTCATTTGGGATTAGGTGGCAACATAATGTGTGGATTTCAAGACACTTCATATAGGATTTTAACTACAAGTAAACATTTCATTCTCAACAATCAGATTCCTAAATTCCCTACAACTATAATCAAATGTGTAGCCTTGGGCAGAGTTAGTAACGTTCCATCATTGTCAATACAATTAAGATGTGAGCTTTGCACATTAGCAAGTGAGTGCTTACAAATTCCTAAAAAATTCCTACAGCAGCATTAAGCAACGTGATTCTTCAACCAATCCAACGAGAATTATTAGAACATTAGCAACTTAAAAATTTACGATTCTAACGGAATACAGTACAATCTTTTCCAAAAATATCATACGGATTTTTCCCTATTCCATGTATGTTAAGGCTAAGCCCTTCCTTCATTTTGGCATCATCTCGTAATTACTCGAGTTGGATAACGAGACATAAAGAGAAATTCGTATTCCTGAATTTATGTACATTTTCTAGTCTCATAAGTTACAGTATTTTCCCTTGTCGGGATGTTATATTCAATTAAGTATTATCTTATTCTAGTTAAGAGAGCAGAGAGCCTATATATACAGTATTACAGTATTTTCATTACCATCGAGCTATAATCGATGGGCAGGCCCCTATTGGGAAACCTATGATCAGATGGTAAGTTATATATCGAGCCTACTGTGGCCGAGCGCATATGAGTGAGCCTAGTTGACCGAGATACGAAGCCAATTATGGCTGAGATACAGAGCATATTATGGACGAGCGCTTATGAGCGAGCCTACTACGACAGAGTAGTAATATAAGTATACCGAGCCTTATAGGGTCGGATAGCTATTTTACTTACTATATTAAGAGATTTGAGTTAGCATCAGCAGGTAAGCATACCTTTAGATTATCTTTGACTTCCAACTACTTTCAATTATTATATTATCAGTTCAGTTTCTACTTCCAGTATATTGCCTTACATACTCGATATATTATTTTATACTGACGTCCCTTTTCTGGGGGCGCTGCATTTCATGCGTACACGTTCAGACAGACAGGCATGCAGACCTCTTCATTAGGTGTTGCCCGAGTTCAACTTGATCAGTAAGCTCCATGCCCTTCGGAGTTGCCGGGTCTAGAGATTTATGTACATCTTAGGTATATATGTATATATGTTATGAGTAGGTCGGGGTCATGCCCCGATCACAGTATGTCCACCACTAGAGGTTTGTAGGCATATCGTGTTAGTTAGTGTAGTATGTTGGGCTGGTAGGCCGTGTATGTATATTTGGTTGATTAGCCAGCTATAGTCATTATGATGGCCTTGTTGGCCCAACTTTATATTGATATTTAGGCAGCATTCGCAGTTGTCTTATAATATGGCCCATAGATAAAGTATGATAACATATATTCAGAGTCCCTTAGTCACAAGTTGGTATGCAAAAATAGGTGAGGCACCAGGTGCCGGTCTCGCCTCCCAGGTCCGGGGCCTGACAACCCCCTTGCTAAGACCACTTCCTCGCCGACCCCCATGACCTCGTGGAACACCCCTACCTCGTGGGACACCTTTACCTAGTGGGACACCCCTACCACGTCGACCACGTTGAGGCTGCACTGTTGGACCACGATGGTACTGCTCTGGTGCCATATAATCAGCCTCGTGTCCTAAGCGCTCATCATCCAGGGCTCGCTACAATGCCCAGGCAGCCAAATCAGTAACATGCCAGCCATAGTCGTTCAAAGCAGCCACTCCCTCGCCGGTATGCTACTGTATTTGTAATCACAACTGGTAGAACAAATGTAGGCCAATAACATGCACAACATGTAAAATATTTATTACAAAACGTCAATATTAACGTTATAACTAAGTATACCAAATAACATACCAGCGCCTTATGCCTCTCGGCGTACGGAATGAACCGACCGGCAGCGCGATAAATTGGATTCCCAATGAAAAGTCGGGTAATATTGTGGTACCAGCCGATATACGCATGCTCACCATCCATAAGATCAGGTGGATGAGGTGGCCAAATCAGTTCACGCCACTGGTCCGACGTCTCGATCGACAACTCTATCCATGCCTGATATGCCTGGTCAACCCTTAAACGATCATCCGCTAGTAATGTGTCCTAAGCCAAGTGAGCGGTTGAGGTACAAGCTGCGGTCGACCAAACTGGCAAAGGAATCGCTCAGTTTCATGATGCTCGACAATATCAAGACACATCAATGGAACTGGAAGAGCTCTAGATAAGTCGCTCGGTCGAGCAATAATTGAGAAAACTAGATATTAGCTCGTCGTTGTATGGCCTTCATGTAAGGCCCCATGAAAATTTTACTCAAAATCCCAAAATTTCGTAGTGCCCAGTTAAGAATATGTGTTGGAAATTTATAGCGGTTCACACATTTGGATTGATCTGTGCATTAAAAATTTAAGAAAAAATTATTTTCAGAAGAGTGTATTTTTGCAGCCCATTATGCGGTCGCATAATAGCAATGCGGGCCGCATAGCTGCCGCAGAGTGAGACAGAATATTGGCTAATTTTGAGGATAACTATGCGATCGCATAATCGATATGCGGGTTGCATCATGGTCGCATAACCTCCTTGATAATTTTGCGTAGGGCAGTTCTGCGGAGCATAATATGACCAAAGAACAGGTATGCGAACCGCATATTGGTCGCATACCCGGGCAGAATATTCAAGTCCTGAGGGCTACTTTTGCGGTCCCTTTTGCATGCCGCACAAATATGCGACCCCAAATTGAGTCAGGACTCTTATTTTCTAAATTTTAAAATCCGACCCCATTTTGTTAAAAATACCCCATTAGACCATCTTGTGCCATTTTCTACTACGTTTAGAGTGAGCGAAAGAGTTCTATAGGGAGAAAGTGATCATCACCAAGTCACTATTCAATCCTTGCCCAAATCTTTGAAGATTATCAAGTAAAGTTACTAGACCTTCATCCTAAGAGGTAAGAACTTATGCCCTAACCTTTGATTTTGAAATTCCTATTAAAGTGAGTAATTAACAAGTGGGTTCATGCGTATAAGGATTAATTATCTTGCATCCATGTATGATAAAAGGATATGAGGAGATTGTGAGCTAAACATATAACAAATGGGGTGTAGGATGATAGAATCTCCTACAAAAAGATCCTAAAATCATAATGCACCCTTAGTGCTTGATAATGTACCCAAATAAGCTAGAATCTTGATTATTCCTCTAATTTTTGGTTCAACTTGTAATTCTCATAAAATAGATCGAAGTTGCTAGGGGTTCCAGAATTATTAGAGTTTAAGGAAAGCTCTATTGAGGTATGCTGTGACGACCTGGCCCGTCGTCACGGGAATTTCCACCCCGTTATGTTGTAATTACATATTTCCTGTTTTTATATCAGTGTTAGAGTCTATCGGGGGAGTTAGGAGTGAATTGGATTGAAAATGAGGCATATAGCCTTTTTGAATGAAACTTGAATAAGGAAAGTCAACCTGGAGTTGACTATTTAGTTAGAGCGCTCGGAACCGAATTCTGATGATTCGACTAGTTCCGGGGGATCATTTATGACTTAGGTGAACAATCGGAATTGAATTCGGAGGTCCGGTGTAGTTTTAAGCTTGAATTGGCTAAGGTTGGATTTTGGCGAAATCCGAACGATAGGTGAGATTTTGATCCGGGGGTCGGAATGGAACTCCGACAATTTCTGTAGCTTCGTTATGTGATTTTGGATATGTCTGCAAATTTTCAGGTCATTCGGACATCGTTTGATCGGGTTTAGGATTGAATGTTAGTTTTGAAAGTTTTGAAGAAACTTAGGCTTGAATCCGTGGTTAATTGGTGATTTTGATGTTTAGTATGGTGTTTTTATGATTGGAACAAGTCCGTATCATGTTTTGGGGTATGTTGGTGGTTTTTGTTGGGGTCCCGGGGGCCTCGGGATGGATTCGGACCATCAACCGGGCATTTAGAACTTGGAAAAATTCTGCAGAAAACTGCAGAATCTGCCTAGGCCCTTAAGCCTTCGCGTTCGCGTGACAAGGGTCGCGTTCGCGAAGGCCAAGCCTTTTTGTGCATCGCGTTCGCGGGAGAAGGCGTCGCGTTCGCGTAGGTCTGGGATGTTAAGCATCGCGAACGCGTTGCTTGGGCCGCGTTCGCGTAGGGTCGTGATGTTGTGCTTCGCGTTCGCGGGAGGTCCATCGCGAACGCGTAGAAGAAATTCGGGTGGCTGGGAGGTTGAACATCGCGAACGCGTGGGATGAGTCGCGTCCGCGAAGGGTTGCAAGATTTGAGCATCGCGAACGCGTGGCCAGCGTCGCGTTCGCGAAGAGTAAGGCTGGTTTGTTCATCGGGAACGCGTAGAGGGTCACGCGAACGCGATGAACAATGGTGTCTGGCAGTGAAATTAAAACCAGAACAGAACCAGTCGCGGGTTCATATACCCAAGACGCCATTTTTGAGTTCTAGAGAGAGAAACTCACGGGAATTGCTGGTAATTCATCGGGGATTCGTTGGAGGTAAGTTTTGTGGCTTAATTACATCATTTTAACATGAAATCCTTGGTTAAGTCCCTGTAAATGGAAGATTTAAGGTGGGTTTGAGCCCTAAGCCTAAATTGAAGAAAAACACTGATTTGAGTGGGCAAATGAAGTCCGATTTTGGTAAATTTTATATGCCTAGACTCGTATCGAGATGAGGATTCCGAATATGTGATTTTTGTAATTTTTCGGCAAGTGTACCAAAAGTCGGGTTTTGACAACTTGTGGGTTTTGATATAAATTGGGTTATTTCGAATGAATTTCGTGAAATTAGCGTATATTGATGCATTCTCTATGATTTTGAGCAGATTTGGCATCCGAGGAGATTGATTTGCGAGGCAAGCGCAAGGCGGATTGAAGCTTCTACCGGTTCGAGGTGAGTGGTAGTAGTAAACAATGTACTGAGGGTTTGAAACCCCGTACTAGCACTTCACAGTGCTATATTGAGATGAGACACACGTTCTATAACGGGTGTGGTGACATTGTGATTAGGGGTTCGGACTTAGTCCTTCCCGGCTAATAGAATACTGTGTTGTATGACTGTTACTGAGACTATAACTGTACAATTGGGCTAATAGCCATGTTTGGGGCCTTGTGCCGATCTGTAAAGTATTAGGGAACCTATAGAGCTAGGTGACCCTTATATCGTGATTGGAAACATACACTCAGCCGTAGCTCTAGCTGTATAGCATAGTATGAGCCCGTACTAGATGTGTACATTGAGAGAGATTACCTAGGGTGGAATTCCCTGTTCTAGCTGAGTGGGCCCTGAAAGGCCAAGTTTATATTGACTGAGACAGGGTCTAGGACCCACTGTGATATATTATATTGGGCCCGAGAGGCCAAGCATATATTGATTGGGATAGGGTCGAGGACCCATTATGAGGTATTATATATATATACCTACATTGGATCGGGCTGCACGCCGCAGTAATATACATGTGATATACATGTAACATACATGTGGAACGGACTGCACGCCGCAGTATTATTGCGCTTGGGCTGTAGGAGCCCCTTCGGAGTCTGAGTCTGCACACATTCTCAGTGAGCACTGGTGTATATGATGGGATCGGGCTGCACGCCGCAGCAGTATAGAGATATATACATATATATATTGGATCGGACTGCACGCCGCAGTAATATTTGTGTGGATCGTGCTGCACGCCGCAGTATTATAGTGCTTGGGCCTAGGGAGCCCCTCCGAAGTCTGTATACACCCCCAGTGAGCGCCGTCGACGTTAAATGGAGCGGGCTGCGCGCCGCAACGGTATATGTATTGGAGCGGGCTGCACGCCGCAGCATTATACTTAATCATATCCTATTATCTACTTAAATACTTATACATTATAGACATAAGTATGTGTCTTCATATGTTGAGATGGCCGTACACCGTAGGGGTACGAGTGAGGGTTAGTTCAGTGTGGGATCTTGTAGAGATAAACGTAGATTGGAAATTAGAGTACTACTATAGTGATGACTTACCTGTGAGGTTACCCTTAGAACTGTTTAGTGATAGTATAGGTGTTCTTACTTTCAGTTATTATTTATTATTATTACTCACTGAGTTGAAATATACTCACCCCACTCCCCGCACTTTCTGTGTAGATACAGGTGTTCAAGAAGGCAGTTGAGTTACCGCAACTCCTACAATATTAGCGGAGATTACGAGGTAGCTGCCAGCGTCCGCAGAGCTTGTTTTCTCCTTCTTTATCATCTTGTTGATTTCCTATTTACCTAGACTTGGTTGTATTAGGATGCTATTCTGTAGAGGCTCAGTCTCGTGACACCACGATATGTTGGGACCGTATTTTGTATGTTTTACGTTTCGATTTTCACTTGATATAATTAATTACTGTTTGAGTTTAATTTGACTAATAACTGGCTGGTCTAAGGGATAATATGGTCGGGCTTGCCTAGCATTGTGTTGGGCGCCATCACGACCAGGGTTTGGGTCGTGACAAGTTGGTATCAGAGCCTAGGTTAACAGGTCTCGCGAGTCATGAGCCGGTTGGTAGAGTCTCGTGGATCGGTGCGGGGACGCCTGTACTTATCCTCGGGAGGCTGCAAACCTTTTTAGGAAAAGTTTCAATTCTTGGAATTCTTGTCGTGCGATTACTTTTGACTTGAACTGAACTTTGACATTCTATTCTCTCGTAGATGGCGAGAACTCGATCATCCGGACGTGGAGGACGACCACCACTACCACCTGCTGGAGGCCGTGGACGCGGTCGTGGTCGTGGCGGAGTTAGGGCAGCTGAGGCAGTGCCAGCTGACCCACTCAGGACCAGGCTCCAGCAGCACTAGTTCAGGCACCGCCTGTGCCCATTGTGATTTCGGGTCTCCAGGAGACATTGGCCCAGATATTGACGGTTTGTACGGTTATAACTCAGGTTGTTTTAGCCACCACAGTAGCTGCAGCGACTTCACGGGTTGGGGGACGCAATAAAACCCATGTTGCTCATACACTAGAGCATGTAGTGCAAGGATTACAGACTCCAGAAGTACCTTTAGCTCAGCCAGTGGTGCTAGTTCATGAGTATAAGGTTCCAGGGGGACAGGGTCCCAGCTATGACAGATGATGAGCAGCGTCGTCTCGAGAGGTTCACCAGGTTATTTCCTCCAGTGTTCACTGGTGCTCCGGCGAGGACGCCCAAGGTTTTCTGGATAAGTGTCGTCGGATGCTTCGTACGGTAGGGATATTGGAGTCCAGTGGGGTATCTTTCACTACCTTTCAGTTTCGGGGACCAGCCTTTGCTTGGTGGGAGGCTTATGAGCGCCGCAGGCCAGCCGGAGCAGCACCACTATCATGGCCGGAGTTCTCCACTATGTTTTTGGAGAAATGGGTGCCTCGATCTCGGAGAGAGGAGATGCGTAGGCAGTTTGAGGGTCTCCGTCAGGGGGACATGTCAGTGTCAGAGTATGAGATCAGGTTTACAGAGTTGTCCGGATATGCACCGTGGTTGGTTCATTCCAACAGAGAGAGGATTGGGCGCTTCGTGGACGGCCTCATTTATCCCATTCGTATTCTGATGACTCGGGAGAGGGTTTTGAGTCGTACATTTGAGGATGCCGTGGATATTGCTCGCGACATTGAGACAGATCGTCGCAGGGAGCGGGATGAGAGGGAGGCCAAGAGGCCTCGAGGAGCAGCTAGTTCCAATGGCACTCAGACCAGAGGCCAGAGTCAGCAGAGCCGAGGTCGCTCTTTCAGGTCTTCGCAGTCGGGTCGCTCAGATCGTCGCAGATGGTCTCCTAGACAGGGTTATCAGGGTTCGCACCAGAGCCAGCCATCTCTCAGTGCCATGCCAGCTCAGAGTTCTTCACAAGCCCCATCCGCTCAGGGTTCATCTCGGCCTAGTTCATCAGCTGGCCATTCCAGCGCCAGAGGTCCTTATCAGTCTCAGTACCCAGCACCGGGGAGTTGCTACGAGTGCGGAGAGTTTGGGCATCACCGTAGGGAGTGTCCCCGTCTTGTTTCCGGATCTTATCAGCAGAGGGGGCAGCCCTCGTCATCTGGTCCTTCTACTTCAGCACCCGCCCCGCCAGCTAGGGGTGAGGGTCAGACAGCTAGGGGTCGCTCTCGAGGGGGAGGCCGATCAGGCGGACAGGCTAGATGTTATGCTTTTCAGGGCCGATCTGAGGCCGTTGCTTCTGATGCTGTCATTACAGGTATTATTTCAGTCTGCCACAGAGATGCCTCAGTATTGTTTGATCCCGGTTCTACTTATTCTTATGTGTCTACATATTTTGCTCCTCATTTGGGCACGACCCGAGGGAGTCTTGAGCTGCCGGTGCATGTATCTACCCCGGTAGGGGATACTATTGTTGTGGACCACGTATACCGGTCCTGTTTGGTCACTATTGGAGGTCCGGAGACCCGAGTAGACCTGTTGCTTCTCAGCATGATTGATTTTGATGTTATATTGGGCATGGACTGGCTATCTCCATGTCATGCTATTCCGGACTGTCATGCTAAGACAGTCACTTTGGCTATGCCGGGCATTCAGAGGATCGAGTGGCGAGGCACGACGGAGTATGTACCTAGCAGGGTAATATCTTTCCTCAAGGCCCAACGAATGGTTGGGAAGGGATGTCTCTCTTATTTAGCATTTGTGCGGGAGGTCGAGGCCCAGACTCCCAGTATTGATTCTGTTCCCATTGTGCGAGACTTTCCTGATGTGTTTCCCTCGGACCTGCCGGGCATGCCGCCGGACAGGGATATTGATTTTGGTATCGATTTGGTGCCAGGCACTCAGCCTATTTCTATTCCTCCGTATCGTATGGCACCAGCTGAGTTGAAGGAATTGAAGGAGCAGCTCCGGGAACTCCTAGATAAGGGGTTCATTCGGCCGAGTGTGTCGCCGTGGGGTGCACCGGTCCTGTTTGTTAAGAAGAAGGACGGATCTATGAGGATGTGTATTGACTATAGGCAGCTAAACAAAGTAACAGTGAAGAATAAGTATCCTCTGCCTTGTATTGATGATTTATTTGATCGGCTCCAGGGAGCTAGGGTGTTCTCGAAGATTGATCTTCGTTCAGGCTACCATCAGCTGAAGATTAGAGAGTCTGACATTATGAAGACTGCATTCCGGACCAGATATGGTCACTATGAGTTCCTTGTGATGTCTTTTGGGCTGACCAACGCCCCAGCAGCATTTATGCATCTGATGAACAGTGTATTCAGGCCGTATCTTGATTCATTTGTGATCGTGTTCATTGATGACATACTAGTCTACTCTCGTAGCCAGGAGGAGCATGCTCAGCACTTGAGTATTGTGTTGCAGAGATTGAGAGAGGAGAAGCTGTATGCCAAATTCTCCAAATGTGAGTTCTAGCTTGAGTCCGTGGCATTCTTAGGGCACGTGGTGTCCTGTGATGGTATTCAGGTAGATCCGAGGAAGGTCGAGGCAGTGCAGAGTTGGCCCAGACCCACCTCAGTTACTGAGATCCGTAGCTTTCTGGGATTGGCAGGGTATTATCGCCAATTCGTTTCGGGGTTCTCTTCTATTGCTTCACCCTTGACTAGATTGACTCGGAAGGGTGTTCCTTTCCTATGGTCCGAGGAGTGCGAGGAGAGCTTTCAGAAGCTCAAGACAGCATTGACCACAGCACCAGTCTTGATTCTACCGACAGCTTCAGATTCTTATACTGTCTATTGTGATGCCTCGGGAGTGGGCATTGGTTGTGTGTTGATGCAGGAGGGTAGGGTCATTGCTTATGCTTCTCGTCAATTGAAGCCCCACGAGAAGAATTACCCTGTTCATGATTTGGAGCTAGCAGCCATAGTTCATGCTTTGAAGATTTGGAGGCATTACCTGTATGGTGTCTCCCGTGAGGTGTTCACGGATCATCGCAGCCTTCAGCACTTATTCAGACAGAAGGACCTTAATTTGAGACAGCGGAGGTGGTTGGAGTTGCTTAAGGACTATGATATCACTATTTTGTATCATCCGGGAAAGGCCAATGTGGTGGCCGATGCCTTGAGTCGGAAGGCGGTTAGCATGGGCAGCTTAGCTTTCATCCCAGTTGGGGAGAGGCCATTTGCTTATGATGTTCAGGCTCTAGCCAATCGGCTAGTGAGATTAGATATTTCGGAGCCGAGTCGGGTGTTGGCTTGTGTTGTTTCTCGATCTTCCTTATATGATCGCATCGGGGAGCGACAGTATGATGACCCACATTTGCTTGTCCTTAAGGACAGAGTGCAGCATAATGATGTTAGAGATGTGACTATCGACAGTGATGGTGTTCTGAGGGTGCAGGGCCGTATATGCGTGCCCAATGTTGATGGTTTGCGGGAGTTGATACTTGAGGAGGCACATAGTTCGCGGTACTCTATTCACCCAGGTGCCGCAAAGATGTACCAAGACTTGAGACAGCACTACTGGTGGAGGAGAATGAAGATGGATATTGTTAGGCATGTAGCTAAGTGCCTCAATTGCCAGCAGGTCAAATATGAGCATCAGAGACCGGGCGGTGTTCTTCAGCGTATGGTTATTCCCGAGTGGAAATGGGAGAGGATCACCATGGATTTTGTTACCGGGCTCCCTCGGACAGCGAGGAAGTTTGATTCTGTATGGGTGATTGTTGATCGGCTGACTAAGTCCGCACATTTCATCCCAGTTAGTACTACTTACTCATCGGAGCGGTTGGCATCGATCTTTATTCGGGAGATTGTCAGGTTGCATGGGGTCCCGGTGTCTATTATATCTGACAGAGGCACTCAGTTCACTTCCCAGCTTTGGAGAGCATTTCAGCGAGAGATGGGTACGAGGGTTGAGTTGAGTACAGCATTTCACCCCCAGACAGACGGGCAGTCTGAGCGTACTATTCAGATCCCGGAGGATATGTTGCGAGCATGTGTGATTGACTTTGGTGGTTCGTGGGATGAATTCTTACCACTTGCTGAGTTTGCCTACAACAACAGCTACCAGTCGAGTATTCAGATGGCCCCGTACGAGGCATTGTATGGCGGACGGTGTAGATCTCCCGTGGGATGGTTTGAGCCTGGTGAGGTTAGATTGATAGGGACTGAGTTAGTCCAGGATGCTCCGGATAGAGCAAAGTTGATCCAGGAGAGGCTTCGTACAGCACAGTCTCGTCAGAAGAGTTATGCGGACCGTAGAGTTCGAGAGTTGTCTTTCATGATTGGTGACAGAGTATTGTTGAAGATTTCACCTATGAAGGGTGTCATGAGGTTTGGGAAGAAAGGAAAGTTGAGTCCCAGGTACATTGGTCCTTTTGCGATACTTAGGAGAGTTGGAGAGGTGGCATATGAGTTGGCCTTGCCACCCAGCTTGTCCAGCGTTCATCCAGTATTCCATGTGTCTATGCTCCGGAAGTACATTGGAGATCCGTCTCATGTATTAGATTTCAGCACCATTCAGCTTGATGGTGATCTATCCTATGATGTGGAGTCTATTGCTATTTTGGGTCGTCAGGTGAGAAAATTGAGGTCCAAGGAGATTGCATCGGTTAAGGTTCAGTGGAGAGGTCGACCCGTGGAGGAGGCCACTTGGGAGATCGAGCGAGAGATGCGGAGCAGATACCCTCAGCTATTTGAGACTTCAGGTATGTTTCTTGACCCGCTCGAGGACGAGCGTTTGCTTAAGAGGGGGAGAATGTGACGACCCGGCCCGTCGTCACGGGAATTTCCACCCCGTTATGTTGTAATTACATATTTCCTGCTTTTATATCAGTGTTAGAGTCTATCGGGGGAGTTAGGAGTGAATTGGATTGAAAATGAGGCATATAGCCTTTTTGAATGAAACTTGAATAAGGAAAGTCAACCCGGAGTTGACTATTTAGTTAGAGAGCTCGGAATCGAATTCTGATGATTCGACTAGTTCCGGGGGATCATTTATGACTTAGGTGAACAATCGGAATTGAATTCGGAGGTCCGGTGTAGTTTTAAGCTTGAATTGGCTAAGGTTGGATTTTGGCGAAATCCGAACGATAGGTGAGATTTTGATCCGGGGGTCGGAATGGAACTCCGACAATTTCTGTAGCTTCGTTATGTGATTTTGGATATGTCTGCAAATTTTCAGGTCATTCGGACATCGTTTGATCGGGTTTTGGATTGAATGTTAGTTTTGAAAGTTTTGAAGAAACTTAGGCTTGAATCCGTGGTTAATTGGTGATTTTGATGTTTAGTATGGTGTTTTTATGATTGGAACAAGTCCGTATCATGTTTTGGGGTATGTTGGTGGTTTTTGTTGGGGTCCCGGGGGCCTCGGGATGGATTCGGACCATCAACCGGGCATTTAGAACTTGGAAAAATTCTGCAGAAAACTGCAGGTTCTGCCCAGGCCCTTAAGCCTTCGCGTTCGCGTGACCAGTGTCGCGTTCGCGAAGGCCAAGCCTTTTTGTGCATCGCGTTCGCGGGAGAAGGAGTCGCGTTCGCGTAGGTCTGGGATGTTAAGCATCGCGAACGCGTTGCTTGGGCCGCGTTCGCGTAGGGTCGTGATGTTGTGCTTCGCGTTCGCGGGAGGTCCATCGCGAACGCGTAGAAGAAATCCGGGTGGCTGGGAGGTTGAACATCGCAAACGCGTGGGATGAGTCGCGTCCGCGAAGGGTTGCAAGATTTGAGCATCGCGAACGCGTGGCCAGCGTCGCGTTCGCGAAGAGTAAGGCTGGTTTGTTCATCGGGAACGCGTAGAGGGTCACGCGAACGCGATGAACAATGGTGTCTGGCAGTGAAATTAAAACCAGAACAGAACCAGTCGCGGGTTCATATACCCAAGACGCCATTTTTGAGTTCTAGAGAGAGAAACTCACGGGAATTGCTGGTAATTCATCGGGGATTCGTTGGAGGTAAGTTTTGTGGCTTAATTACATCATTTTAACATGAAATCCTTGGTTAAATCCTTGTAAATGGAAGATTTAAGGTGGGTTTGAGCCCTAAGCCTAAATTGAAGAAAAACACTGATTTGAGTGGGCAAATGAAGTCCGATTTTGGTAAATTTTATATGCCTAGACTCGTATCGAGATGAGGATTCCGAATATGTGATTTTTGTAATTTTTCGGCAAGTGTACCAAAAGTCGGGTTTTGACAACTTGTGGGTTTTGATATAAATTGGGTTATTTCGAATGAATTTCGTGAAATTAGCGTATATTGATGCATTCTCTATGATTTTGAGCAGATTTGGCATCCGAGGAGATTGATTTGCGAGGCAAGCGCAAGGCGGATTGAAGCTTCTACCGGTTCGAGGTGAGTGGTAGTAGTAAACAATGTACCGAGGGTTTGAAACCCCGTACTAGCACTTCACAGTGCTATATTGAGATGAGACACACGTTCTATGACGGGCGTGGTGACATTGTGATTGGGGGTTCGGACTTAGTCCTTCCCGGCTAATAGAATACTGTGTTGTATGACTGTTACTGAGACTATAACTGTACAATTGGGCTAATAGCCATGTTTGGGGCCTTGTGCCGATCCGTAGAGTATTAGGGAACCTATAGAGCTAGGTGACCCTTATATCGTGATTGGAAACATACACTCAGGCCGTAGCTCTAGCTGTATAGCATAGTATGAGCCCGTACTAGATGTGTACATTGAGAGAGATTACCTAGGGTGGAATTCCCTGTTCTAGCTGAGTGGGCCTGAAAGGCCAAGTTTATATTGACTGAGACAGGGTCTAGGACCCACTGTGATATATTATATTGGGCCCGAGAGGCCAAGCATATATTGATTGGGATAGGGTCGAGGACCCATTATGAGGTATTATATATATATACCTACATTGGATCGGGCTGCACGCCGCAGTAATATACATGTGATATACATGTAACATACATGTGGGACGGACTGCACGCCGCAGTATTATTGCGCTTGGGCTGTAGGAGCCCCTTCGGAGTCTGAGTCTGCACACATTCTCAGTGAGCACTGGTGTATATGATGGGATCGGGCTGCACGCCGCAGCAGTATAGATATATATACATATATATATTGGATCGGACTGCACGCCGCAGTAATATTTGTGTGGATCGTGCTGCACGCCGCAGTATTATAGTGCTTGGGCCTAGGGAGCCCCTCCGAAGTCTGTATACACCCCCAGTGAGCGCCGTCGACGTAAAATGGAGCGGGTTGCGCGCCGCAGCGGTATATGTATTGGAGCGGGCTGCACGCCGAAGCATTATACTTAATCATATCCTATTATCTACTTAAATACTTATACATTATAGACATAGGTATGTGTCTTTATATGTTGAGATGGCCGTACACCGTAGGGGTACGAGTGAGGGTTAGTTCAGTGTGGAATCTTGTAGAGATAAACGTAGATTGGAAATTAGAGTACTACTATAGTGATGACGTACCCGTGAGGGTTACCCTTAGAACTGTATAGTGATAGTACAGGTGTTCTCACTTCCAGTCGTTGTTTATTTTTGTTACTCACTGAGTTGAAATATACTCACCCCACTCCCCTGCACTTTCTGTGCAGATCCACAGGTGCCCGAGAGCAGTTGAGACATCGTAGCCGCTGATCCTTGTCTACTTTGCGGAGATTACGAGGTAGCTGCCGACGTCCGCAGAGCTTGTTTTCTCCTTCTTTATCATCTTGTTGATTTCCTATTTACCTAGACTTGGTTGTATTAGGATGCTATTCTGTAGAGGCTCAGTCTCGTGACACCACGATATGTTGGGACCGTATTTTGTATGTTTTACGTTTCGATTTTCACTTGATATAATTAATTACTGTTTGAGTTTAATTTGATTAATAACTGGCTGGTTTAAGGGATAATATGGTCGGGCTTGCCTAGCATTGTGTTGGGCGCCATCACGACCAGGGTTTGGGTCGTGACATATGCATGGCTAAAAATTCCCTTCTTAGAAATTGAGCTCCATTGGTGTCCATGTAATTGTTGTAAGTCCGAAATTTGATTGATATAGAATTTTATATTTCAAGTGAATTGGTGTTGCAAGAATATACGTGAAAGGGGTGTCTCAATGTGTTCAATATGTTATTCTGGGTAAATTGAGGATGTGTGAAGAATGTGATAAAATGCCTATATTTCAAGTCAAGTTTAAACTGTGATTATTATGCCGAACTATGTGAAATCCTCTCCATGCCTACAACTTGAATTTCTCTCATATGTGCCCTTTATCTTAAATTACAAGATTAATGTTGAAAGTAGAAATAATGTGAAATGTGGGGGAAAAGAATTTGAGTTATGAAATGTGACCTAAGTGACAAGTATGATGTGATAATGTGGCCTCAAGTGCTGATGAACTGATATATGTGAAACAAAAATCGAAGTGAGATGATTGATGGAATATGGGAATGTCTTGGTAAGACGACTTAATCGATTGAGCCGTGATCGAACGCCATGCTACACACATGGTGGTACTGTGCTGATATTGAAATCGAAAAGTGAGAATGAAATTTTAATTTAGGTATATGTCTCAAATGAGGCAACTTAGATGATTGGGTCGTGTCGGACTCCACACAAGAAAGCAATGGTATTGTAATGATGATGCAACAGTATTAAATGTCCCAACCTAAAGTCATATAAATTATGTAAAAGCTATGTGATCCCTTTTATTTGATGATGTGGTGATTGTTAAAAGCTTATGTTGATTTTTATGATCTTGTGTGGTTGTTCTTTCTAATGAGATGGTGTTTAGTTATACATACTAGTACTATTCCATGGTTCTAATATCATTTTCTCGGGGGTGCTACATCTTTGAATGGATGTAGGTGGTTCCGTAGCAGGTGTCGACTGCAGGTAGCGGAGCATCCTTCTCTTAGAAATCTTGGTGAACCCCTTTTCTTTCATGGTTATGATGTATATCTTTGTTATAAATTACCACTTTTTGAGGTATAGCGAGGGACTTGTTGCCATCATAACTGTCTTTTTTATCTTTAAAGGCTCCATAGACATTTGCGTGGGTTATGTACGGGCGTTGGATGAGTCATTGGATTATGTTGTAATTCTAAACTCTTGTTATCTAAACTATAACTATATGAAATTTTGGAAACTTAACTATGGTTTAAGAGTTGTAATATAAAATGAACTAGCAATGTTGTATGTACGATCTTTCCTACTGTCTAAATAAACGAGCATGGTTTTTTTTATCATAGTGAGTTGGGTACAAAGTGTCCGAAAGGCTTGTTCAGTTGAGTTCACTCGATTAAGCGCTGCTCACGCCTTTCGAGGTTGAGGCATGACACTTCAAATGAACTATTACATAATACAGGAACCATGAGTATACGCAAAACATATAAATCTAGGTCAAGTAAACTTAAGTATAGAATTACGTGCGCGACCTCCAGCAAAACCAACAAAACCCTGCAATATGGGAGATTATGTTGAGCCTCGTACTCGCGTCCATAGTATCACCTATCAACCCACCTCCTAGCTAAAGGGAGATTATGTTGAGCCTCGTACTCGCGTCCATAGTATCACCTATCAACCCACCTCCTAGCTAAAGGGAGAAACGATAGAGTTGGTGTGCATCCTGAGCTATGGGTGGTAGAGCTCGCTAAAACTGCAGGAACCGCTCCCTGACCCAGATCTAATATATAATTTGGACGTAAATTTTAAGGTATATTTTTATGATATTATAATGAAGAGAGTATTTGACTATATTTCCACCTGCAGCAATGGTATAAATCCTACAACATCTCGCTGGGTGCCCATGCATGCCAGACACATCTGCATGTACATGTAACCAAGAACAACAACACCCCAACTATAATGATGTAAATCTTCTAGCCGCTCAAGATAATGAAGAAATCTCAATATGACTAGGTTTTTCGAAGTGTTCGGGAACAATACGGCACCAAACATAAGCAGTAGCAGCAACCTCGTGTACCAGTTAATATAAAGATCCGGTGTATTATGAGTAATGTCAGTATGCATGGCCTCCAAATGCAGCTAGGCAGGCGTTAACTGTAGATGACTAGCCCCAATACATGCGCTCTCATCCTCTGGCCGAAAACCGGTGAGGCGCTGCAATGTTTCTAGGTACTGATCTCCCATATAATCTCTCATGGCATGCGGCAAAGCAACGGGAAGACCATCAACCGGCAGCCCATACAGAACCTCTACGTTCTGCAGTGTGATAGTATCGCCAATAGGCAAATGGAATGCGTGTGTTTATGGTCACCACCGCTCTATCAAAGCCGTGATCAACGATCAATCTAGCTGCAACCGGCCAATCTCAATAATCCTATAGAAACTCATATCCTACAAGCGTGTGACTATATGAGGATAGAGATGGCGGGTCTTAAGAAAGTCCCACATATCGTTTACTTACCTAGCACGGAAAGTTTGGGCCAATAATTGTCCCTCCCATATGTAGGAAGACCTATGTCAGCCTGTATCATTAGTAGCTCTAGCGAGGCAGGTCCGGGTTGGAAAGGCGGAACCTCCGTGACGATTAGTGTAAATTGAACAAAATTAATTACATTATTTTACTTTTTCATTGCTTAAATATATTACAATATCTTTAATATTAAATTTTATTCGATATTTTTACCATATTGTTAATTAGGTTGCTACATTTTAAATATTATAATTTATATTTTATGTTACTTTAATATGTTACTTTTATTATTTAATATGTTAGCATTATTATTTTATTAGTTATTCACATATTTTTTTACTATAATAAAATTAAATAATTAATTTTCATAACTATATAGGATTTTATTATTAAATATTTACATTTTGGTTCCGAAAACAATATTTGAGGCCCAGTAGCACCAATGTATCCTGAATTCGTATGTTCATGATAATTTTTTTTTTTCAATTTATTACTCAACAGGTCTGTTATTTTATGTATTAGTTTATAATTATATATGTTAGTTTTATTATTTAATATATTAGTTTTATTATTTTATATGTTTGTTTGTTTGTCACTGACTTATTTTTTACTATACTAAAATTAAATAATTAATTTACATAAATGTACAAGATTTAATTATTAAATATATATTTACATTTTGGTTCCGGACACAATATTTGAGGCCAAGTAGCACCAATATATCCTGAATTCTTATGTTCTCACGTTTATTAATTATAATTGGAGATAGTTTTGTGTTTGAACTATCAACTTTTTGACATATTTTTTAGAATAAGAGATATTTATATGATTAATTTCTATAACTACAAGGATACTAGGCTAAAGGGCAGTATATTTTACTAAGCTAAAAGGTCATTACATTACAAATACGAGCATTACATTAGGCCACAAGATACCACTACAGGGAACTAAAGTAACAATTTATCTAGTTTACTTGTCTTTTACCAAAGAAATAATCTAAATCGGATAAAAATAATAAATTAATTTAATCACAAAATAATCACGAAAATACATATACCACAATAAAAAGTAACTAATTAACATTTTTTTAACAAGTCACAATAATTTTTTTTATTTTACGAATATTTTAGCACACTAATACTATAGTTCAGATAAAAATACTATAAATTAGTTAAATCGTAAAACAATCACAAAATAACATAGAACACATAAAAAATAACTAGTATGCATTTTTATACAAGTTTTAACAAAAATTAAGCCGGAATACCTCCATTTAAGGTTTTTAGAAAGTTGAAGCTTTTGTGATTTGAAGCAGAAACAAGCAACAATGTCCGAGATAACGCCTTAGTTAGCACGAGAGATCGAGAATCTACACTTTTTGTGGGACCGGTAGGCTCCACTCAAGCTTCTTTTGATTAAAAATGTGGTTTTGGGAGGGGGGAGGAGGGAGGGATTCTGTTTTTGGAGAAGGTAAAGGAGACAATCTATATTATATGTATATCGTCTTCTGTTAAGACGCTTTATATATAGCGTCTTACGCTATACTTTCCCACTTTACATAATTCAAATGTAACATCTTTTTAAAAAATGCTATACTTAACTGGCAAACGGCCGTTAAGATATAGCGTCTTCTAAAAAAACGTTATACATATTTTGGTCACTTTTTTTCCCCACATATTTTTGTTCTTTGAGTTTAAAAGAACATATTTTAATTCTGGACTCCGGAAATACCTATGCCACGCACCTGGTAAGTCAGGCATAAATTAAGAAAGTCTATAAGGAGGACAATCAATTAGAAGATGATAAATTAGCCAACTATGAGTAACAAATTAGTTTTTCGTTAGGAAAAGTAGGTATTTTGATGTAATACATCACCCTTTTATTTGAATGTAATTTATGTAAAAGATAAGAACCAAGATGTACATTTCCTTTTAAGCAACAAACAAATAAGTTTTGAGTAACTGGTCAGATAAAATCTTTGACAAAATCAAGGTTTTGAAACCAAAGCAATTCGTTTCGTTAACATATTCCACAAAGATTTGATAGTGTAGACTTTGTCAAATTGAGAATCTTTTAATTGATTTTGTAATATTTTGCTCAAAGCATACTTTAATTGACAAATAAGATAGCATTGACGCTCTTTCCTTTAGAACACATGTTTGAAATTTAAACGGCCAGCTTGAAAATGTATGAATGACATAATATAAAATTGGGGAATAGTTTTGGAAAAGGACAAATGTGTTATCTTATAATTTTAACTCGATATAAGTAATTTCGAGATTAAAAAATAATATAAAAATTGTAGTACAAGCAATTCTAATATTACTAAACCCGAAATAAAAAATTGTACCAAACATAGGAGAGCAAGTATGGGGTTGACCTCTACCAAGTTCGCCTTAAAGCCTTGAGGAGAAGGGGAGGATCCCATAATATATTTCATTATCTCACTAACCAAATGTGTAAAGATCCCTAAATTATATATACGGACAATGCAAATATTTTATTACACAGTCAATGTATTTTAACATATCATGACAAGTTAGTTTTCATTGTTCAATAAGTGTTTAACATGAATATTTATTTATAGTTACTTTATAAAGAATTGTATAAATACTTTTTATAAGTTAGTTTGGTCACTAGCTCCAAATTTTATTTTATTGTACCAAAATCACTTCACTATTTTTTGTAATGAAAAAGTTGCTCAAATTTACCTTATTAGTATCATGAAAGTTACTAAACCTTTTTTTATAATAAAAAATTACACTTTACATTGTCTAAGTAACCACGAAAAAGTTATTAGAAAAAAATAAAGAAATATTTTAATAGTCCAACTTTTATATCATTAAGCTTGTAGAATATCATTATGTATCAAATGTTTGGTAAAGCCATACACCCATGCTTCTAAGGCGTCACGAAAAACTCCAGCTTTATATCTTGATTTGTTACTAGAAAATGCTCGAAATTTCAGATCATTATATAAGTGGAAAGCCCTCCCTTTATTCCTCGGAATCGAGCGGTCAGCAAGAATTATAATCAACCTATATGACATTGCATGCTGAACATCTATTTCTCGTATATCGTTCCACACCGAGAAAAGAGTTGTGTACCTCCAGCAACAACAAGAATGGAACCATATGCTCCTATGCTCAGAGGCGGATCCAGGATTTAAAGGTAGCGGGTGCACTGTAACAGTACCTTAACAATATTTATAGGCAGTAATGTCACGACGGAAATAATTACTCGATAGCTTTAGGCAGACTAATAACTAGTGGTTGCATATGGGTTTAAAAATTAAGGAAGAAGTTTTTTGTGTGGAGAGAGATAATTATAGAAGAAGCTTTTGATGTAGGGATTTAACTAAAAGTAAAAGGGGTGGGTCCATTGAAAAAAACTAAATCAAATACACTATAGTAGGGGCGTTGAAATTACCAAATGAGACATAATCAAAAATATTAGTTTTATTGTTGAACCTGAGATTTGAACTTGGGTCTAGAAAAAACCAACTACTCCACAAACCAACTCTTCTAACCAATCTTTGTGATTGAGGATGCAGCATAATATATTTATAGGGATCCTTTTTGTATTAACTTATATATATATATAATATATATACAATATTTTTATCGAGGCCAACGGGTGCCCGTACCCCCAAAACCCAAGCGTAGGTCCGCCCCTGCCTATGCTGGGAGCATTTCGGGGTATAGGTCTAACCACCTCAACTCCCCGGAAACGGACTCTCAGGTATTACTACACATCTCATCAAACGCATCACTAAAACACTCACATATCATTTTTGCTTGTAGGTTGATGCTCATGGACCTACAGGTAACCACGATCCACCACATGTCCAGGGAGGGTAATGATGCAGCAGATGTATGAGCCAAGTATGGAAAGACAAGCCCGAGTCTACAACCTAATGATGTTCTATTTGAAACTACCCCTCCCCCCTACTTTCGCCTTATCGTTTTTAGCTTCCGATGTTACTGAAATTGTAACATACCGTTCATTTCCGACTTATGTAATGCACTAGTTCTATTTTTAATAATAGCAAAAAAAAAAAAAAAAAAATACGGTCAAGCCAATAAGTCTGTGACCATGTAGTGTCAATTTTCATAGCCCCACAAGTTAGCACAATATACAGTGAATCAGAATTTGTACAATAAGATACGTTACAAAACAGAAGTAACAGTATTGTTTTGTCCACAAAAAGTAAAGTCCAAACAAAGAAACAGTAGGCAAGAACAATCACATTTAATAATAACGTCACATAAAGGGAGACAAGTAGGATCATGCTATTTAGATTTTCCAAGATCTTTCAGTATCCATAGTAGATTTCTTTCCTTTTCCCCTCTCTCTCCATATCTACTTGAACTAGTACTATATATTTACTCCTTCCACCAATTCTCTACTTTACGTCCGATTCTATAGACAAAATATAACAGATACATTATATTTTTGTAGTGGAAAATATGGCTGGTGACTATTCTTTAAGTGGTGCACAGGAATTGCATGTTTTAGCCGTTGATGATAGTCATGTCGATAGAAAAGTTATTGAGCGATTGCTGAAAATCTCTTCCTGTAAAGGTTGGTTGTATTTTTTTATACTTGAATTCTCTGTTGTGTGTCGATCACTAGTTGTGTGTTAAATTTTTTGGGATGGATTTTGTTTGCAGTGACAGCAGTTGAGAGTGGAATGATGGCTTTGCAATATTTGGGTTTGGATGGAGAGAAGAGTTCTCTGGGAATTGATGTAAGGACAATATTATTTCTATTTTTTATGATCAGAAAGTGGAGTTTTCTTTACCATTTTGAACTAATGAATAAGAGAATTTTTAATAGATTTTGGTTTCAATTTATGATGAGGAAAGATTGCAAATCAGAAATAATTAGAAGTTTTCTCTACCATTTTGAACTAGGGATCATTGAGAAAACTCTGTTTGGTTTCTTGTGAACATTGAATTTGGCACTATTGAAGTTTGACTTGTTTTACCTAAACAACAACAATAATCCATTATGATCCCACTTAGTAGAAAAGATAATATGTATGCAGACTTTACCCTATGATAGAGACGCTGTTTCTAAATTAACTCCCGACTTTCTTTCTTCCAACAACTTCTCACCTTACTATTGGACAGACTCACTTACAACGAAGTGGAGGTTACTTGCCATTATAGCAACTGCACTTGTCAAATTTCTAAAGTAATATTGGAATTCATTGGTTTTCAGGAATTGAAGGTGAATCTGATAATGACTGACTATTCTATGCCTGGAATGACAGGATATGAACTTCTCAAGAAGATCAAGGTTTGTTTTAAAAGATGAGATTATGTTATACAATTCCCTTTGTGCATTTATAACACATTTCTATGTCTGGTATCGTTGAAATTAAAATAAGTGATTTTGAATGACATATTTCTTCTTCATGCGCAGGGATCTTCAACGTTGAGCAAAATTCCTGTTGTGATTATGTCATCAGAAAACATTTTAGCTCGTATTGACAGGTAACGATTCTTTTATACCATCAAGAGTTTCTGTAAAACTTTACAAAAATGTAACATCTGGATTCTAATCGAATAGATGTTTGGAGCAAGGAGCCAAAGAGTTTCTCCAGAAACCTGTCAAGCTTTCAGATGTTAAACGACTGAAAGATTTCATTTTGAGAGGGGAGAATGATAACAAGGAAATGAAACAAGGGAGTTGTCCCAGAAAGAGAAAACTTCAAGACTGTTCATTGCCATCATCACCAAAATGTTCATCAACTCCATTATTGAAACATTCTCTGTTGAAGCATCCAAAGATTGCCTAAGCATAACACTCATTCATATTATTCCTACTTTTGCCTTTTGATTTAACTAGGACAGTCGGCCTTGACACACTCCATCTGTATTAAGGTCATTTTTGTTTGTATTACAACAAACAAACACAATTTTGTACTATATTCTTTAGCTTATTACTATTTCACTTTTTATATTTATGCCAATGTACAAGTAAAATGTGCTATTCAGGCTTTCGTGATGCTTCATTTGTGAGAATTTAATCTACATGTCAACGGAGAGAAACAGAACATTAGGTTTAAGGTTAAAAAAATTTGCTTTATCAAATAAGAATCATACCTTATATTTTATTCACAATTCAGGTCATGCCCCTTTCTTTTTCAGGTTACAATTAATCAATTTAAAGTCCAAATTCCATAACTGCCAGAATTTTTATCTATATGTCAGACAAAAAAATAAAATAAAATTTGATTTGTTTGCCTTTAATGAATATCTGAATTTAAAGTATTTCCATTAAATGTAGTTATTCGTTTTTTCAACACTAATAGCTCTTAGTAAATTTAAATCATTTAAATCATGTACTGAGATTAATATTATTTACACGCTCACTTACATTTTATGAATAAGACTAGATATGTAACCGTGCAATGCACGGGTCCAATTATTTTTTTTTATTTTTTATTTTTTAAAATTATTTTAATATTTCTTGGTCTATTGTTAATTACACACTTTCTATACCTTTAGGGAAGAAAGAAAGAGAATAGACTTTTGTGTAATAACGTATAGAACTACGATTAAATGTATTGTTATTTATCTTTTGCATTATATGCATTTTAATTTTCTGAAATCGTATTACTATACCAATCACTTTGAAACACTTATCGAGTTTAATGCTTTATTATACAACAATTAGATAATCATTCAAGCAGAATTTAAATTATTTCTATATAAGGCCTTTATTATTTAAAAAAATTGCATCGTTAAGCCTTAAATTAATTATTATTAAATAATAATTAAAAAGTCTTCTGGAAAATAAGTCGTCATGTATTTTTCTCATTTTTTAAATTGAATGATATATATTTTCATTCTTTTAGTATTCTCTGTGTGTTAATGTATTTTTTTCTTTTTGTACTAATCAAAATTTAAATAATAAAAAATAACAATATTATTCCCAAATAGTTGATGAAAATGTAGTTTTTGGTTCTTTGAAATAATAATCATGATTTTTAATTATTAAGATTTTAACAAGAAAATTTGTATTTTTTTCTAGTTGAATGACATAACATTATAAATAAATTAATACCTCGATCACTCTAAATACTAATCAAATTGACTGCTAATGAAAATATAGCAATTTGTTTTCTAATTTCATTTGATATAATTAAGATACTATTTTGGGTATAATGCAATTTTCATCACAATAATAGTATTTGTTGAGACTATTTTAAAAATAATTAATTGTATATTTGAGTATTTTAAAATTTATTTAATATAAATTCTTATTGAATAGAGTAGGTACTCAACTAAATTCGGTCATAGATGGAGAAGTATAATTCTGTATGACGATACTTCTCATAATTTCTAATATATAATGATTTTTAAAAGAAAAAAATCTCACAAATTAATTGCCTAAGTTTTTACTTCAGCTATTCTCAACTTATCTTTTTTAGAGAGAGGATACTTATTATACAATTTGAACGCATTTTTTATATTCTATAATAAAAATGGGACTTGAAATTATATTTTATTCTCAAATGATTTTTTCTGAATTTTATAAAGTATTTTTGCAATTTAATGAGAACTTTGTACAAAATGATATCAATTGATAATGATACATTATCATTAATTCTTTTTAATGAAATCTTCTTTACCCGGAATAGTTAATAAATAATATAATATTTCTTAAGGAGATAATAGAGTTCTCATATATAAATGTATGTGACCTTAGATTTTTAATAAGATGAACATTTGAATAATTAAAAATAACAAATCTAGTTAAAAGAACTTATTGAAAAAATAATAATAACAATTTAAGTAATGCATTTAATGAAGATATTGAAGGTTGAATGGAAAGTGGGGTCCATCTGAAGAATTTAATAGCTTATGGACAAGTTAGTTTTGGTTTTCCATGTTATTAAGAAGGCGAAATACATAAACGACCCCTTCAAGTTGTCCTCAACGATCAGCTAAACACCTTAAGTGAGCATATTTTCAATTAGACCCTTTATTTGTTAACAAAAGAGATCAACTAAACACCCAACCGTGTCAGCCCACATTGCGTGAAATCCACACTCTGGGACGCGAGTTGACAGCCTAAAATTAGATTTTTTCTTTTATTTTACTAAAATAATGTGGACCCCACTTAATTTCACTCTCCCTTCTCCTCCAATTCTCTCCTCCGCCATTAACACCATTCTCTAACCCTAAATTACCTTTGCCTCCATCACAAAAGAACAAAATTACCAAATATATCATCACATCAAATTCAACAAAATTTTCAGAAACACTCGTCCAAACTCCATCCAAACTCCATTACAAAATAACAAATTCAACACATCAAATTCAAAAAATAATTCAAAACCGCCATCCAAACTCCATTACAAAAGAAACAATCCAACTAATTATGTAAACCACCGTCCAAACTTCAATCAAATTAGGACCTAAATAGAACCAAGTTAAATACACCAAAAAATGATCGTTGCTGGAAGATATCAAGAATTCAATTGGAGAATTGAAAAGAAAACTATTTTGATAACTAGGATCTTATCATTAATAGATTTTTCTTTACTATTTTATATATCCCTTAGTTCTCTATTTGGTATGAGTTTTAATTTGTTGGATCAATTTGCCAAAGGTAGGGGACAAGGGACGGGAATGGAAGCATAGAAGATGAGAAGAACATGAAAGGGAGGGGGAAAGAGAGAGTAGGAGGAGGGGTGGGGGGGGGAAGGATAGGTGTTGGTATTGATAAAAGTATAGGAAATGGGTTTGTTTTTATTCTTTAGATGTATTTTTTATTTTTTGTTAATTATATGTAGTTTTTATATTATAAATTACACGTGTCGCACTTTAATTGGCTCATTTGACAAGGAATTGGCAGTTGTAACTCACGCACGTAGTCTGCTACAATCGAGTGTTTACCTGATACACTTAATAGTCACTTGAAGTGTCTAAATGGTAAATGGGTCACTTGAAGTGTTTGTTTGACCGTTGAAGACAACTTCAAGGGGCCGTTTATATATTTCGCCTATTAAGAACTCACAACCAAACTTTTGAGCTTAGCATACAAACAAACAATGCATTAATATATTTAAAATGACCATTATACCCTTGATCAACCTTATCTTCTCTCTTCTATATAATAGAAAAGAAAAATCTTTTACCACCATTCTATTTATTATCATGGACAATCACCACTACCGGCCACGGTTATGACCCGTCACCATCAGCCACCTAACTACTAAACTACCAACACCCTCCGGCCTCCACCATCAACAACCACCTCCACCACAAAGCACCATCACCATCGATCATCAGTATCACTAGCCACGACTGCCAATCACCTCCTTCACTAGATTTCACCGCACAACCATCACACAACTATCACCAACTGCCTTTATCACCAGTTTTTATTGCACAGTCACCGTTACCAATCATCTTTACTACAAGTAGCCACCATCAACCGCCTCTATCGCCAACTTTTTGTTGCAGTCACCTCCACTACTAGCCACCACTGCACATTCATTATCTCTCACCATAATCACTATTGGCTAGCAGTACTGCATAATTGCCATCGCCAACCTCCTCCATAACGGTCACTACCAGTCACTACCATAAAATTATCATCCCTGACCAACACCATTGCCAGCCACCACCATTAGCTCTTAAGAGTGTGGTTAATAAAAGTTACTCTTGGCCCTCTGTTTAATTTATGTGACTGGTTTTGCTAGGCAAGAAGTTTACTTAATGAAGGTTTGAATCTTAATCATTTAGATCTCAGACATTAAGTGTGTTTGTTTTTAAAGTCTGAAGCTTAATTATTCAGATCTTAATTATTAAGTGTGTTTATTTTTTTTACTTCGCAACCACTTAATGAGTCTGAATAGGTCTGTATGACTAAGATCCATAATAGAGACTTAATTTCATTAAGATGCTATCACATATTCATTATTAACTGTCACCACCGCCTACCATTATCAACTACCACCATGCCACCACCACCACCATACTCAACCTCCACCACCACCACCACCACACCACCATCATCCTCAATTATAGCCGTCACCATTATCGACCATCACCACCTACTATCCCCACCACTTCGACAATCATCATTCTCATACATAATCAATACTCATCCACGTCAACTACCACAACTGACCACCATATCACCATCAACAACCATAGCCGGCACTGCCCATCATTATAACCTATCACCACCCACCCACCCACCCACCACCTTCCTCAGTCACAATTAGGGGTGGCAATTTGAGCTCAAACCCATCTAACCCGCCCAATTAGCCCAGAGATTAATGGGTTGGGCTATAACCATTTTAGCTTATGGGTCAATTTGGGTTGAGCCTAAGTTAACCCATTATTTTTTATAGCCCATTTGACCCATTTAACAGCCCAAATATAACTCATGAAACTCATCCAAAACAAAATATCTCAACCTAACTTATTTAGAAATTTACTTAGTTGCTTTAATTTTTTTATTTTTTGTATTTTTAATTTTCTGTTCTTTTATTTTTCTACGCCACTCACTCACCCACCCAACCACATCCCACCCAACCCCCTATACCCCCACGCCGCGCAAAACCCCTATGAAAAATAATTTTGTTGTTTTATTTTTAATTTTTAATTATTTTATTTTCTATATCACCCAACCTACCCATACACTCCTCCCAATACCCCTACCCCCAACCTACCCCGGTGCAAACCCCTTAAAAAATTTTTACTTTTTATTTTTATTTTTATTTTACATTTCTATTTTTTATTTTTCAGTTTTTCTGCCATCCCACCCCACCCCACCATAACCCCCATCTAACCCCCCTCTCCCCGGCGCGAACCCCTAAAAAAATTTATTTATTATTTTTATTTTTAAATTTTTATTTTTGTTTTTTAATTTTTCTGCCACCCCACCCCACCACACCCCACCCCATCCTATCAATATCCCCTCCCCCCCCACACACACACCTTACTGCACGATGCTAAACCCCTAAAAAAATTTATTTTTAAATTTTTATTTTTTGTTTTTTAATTTTTCTACCACCCCACCATACCCCCTATCCACTAGCCCCTACCCCTACCCCTACCCCTCCCCCGCCACGCAAACTCCCTAAAATTTTTTATTTTTTGTTGTATTTTTAATTTTTTATTATTTTACTTTTCTACACCTTCTACCCCTACCTCTCCCATGCCCCCCCCCCCCCCCCCTCACCCCCACCCGGGCGCAAACCCCCTAAAAAAATTGTATGCAAGATGAGCATGATTTTAAAATATTGTCATGTTGGGCGGGTTGGGTTATGGCCCATTGTTTAGCCCATCTTGACCCAGCCCATCTTTACCCAAATTCACTTTTAGGCTCGGTTGGGCAATGACCCATTTATTGACTAACCCATCTTGACCCGCCCAAATTCAGCCCAACCCGCCCATTTGATGTTATTATGTTGTGAAAGTTGGGGTTTTGTTCAACATAAGTGTGGGATTTGAATTAGGTGCATGTCACAATGTGGAACTCTATCATAAAGAAAAATATGGCAGTAATTAAGTGGAAGAAGGTAAAGGGGGACACTATCACGATCCAGAATTCTCATCCTCGGGATCAAGACGGCGCCTAACATTGCACTTGTTTGGAAAGCCAACGTTAGCTATAACTATTATCCACTTTAAATAATTTTACAAATTAAATGACAAGAATGAAACTGATTAGTCTCCAATAAGTAAATAAGCTAATAAGTGACGAAATTCATACACAAATTCCGGAATTGGTGTCACAAATATATGAACGTCTAAGATAATACAAATAATGATCTCAAATAAATACACATATCTAAATCAAAATAAACAACTAAAGAAAGTAGAAGGGGTGTGACGACCCAAAGGGTCATCACTTATTTTATTACTCATTTCGAGCTTCTGAGGCCTTGAAAACCTTATTCTATGTTGCCTCGATTTACGTGCACGATCCGAGCATGTAGCCGGAAAGATTTTGTGATAGAAAATATGAATTCTATGAGAAATGTGGATAAAAATGATATTAATATTGATATGGTTGACTTCGGTCAACATTTTTGGTAAACGGGCCCGGACCCGAGATTGGATGGTCCCGAAAGGTCCGTAGGAAAATATGGGACTTGGACATGCGTCCGGAGTCGAATTCTGAGGCCTAGAGCCCAAGTTATGAATTTTTCTGTGAAATTATTTTTGATGTAATTGTTAAAGGAAAATGAATTAATTGACTTTGGTGTCGGGCTCGTATTTTGGTTCCGACGCCCGGTACAAGTCTTAAATATTATATATGTGCTTTCTCCAAAGTTTGGTGACATTCGGATGTCGTTTGATATGTTTTGGACCTTGAGTTCCAAGTTTGAAAGTTTTGAAAACCAAAAGTATGAAAATCATGAACTTGAGGCTTGATTTGATGAAAACGATGTGATATTGGCGATGTAATCGCACGAACAAGTTCGTAATGTATTTTTGATGTTGTGTACATGTTTGGTTTGGAGCCCGGGGAGCTCGGGTAAAGATTTGATAGGCCGTTGGATTAAATTCTAAATTTTTGCATTGCTGGTTTTTCACCCAGCTGTTGGCTTCGCAATTGCGAAGCATTTCTCGCAATTGCGAAGGTGGCAGATCAAGGCAGGGTTCGCAAATGCGAACCCTTGATCGCAAATGCGAAGGGTGCCCAGGATCGTTTGGGTTCGCAAATGCGAACCAAACCTCGCAAATGCGAGGCCTTTAGTGTAAAGGCATTCTTCGCAAATGCGAACCATTGATCGCAAATGCGAAGTCCCCTCATGCCCAGCCTTGTTCGCAAATGCGAACAATAGTTCGCAAATGCGAACATCCCAATATCCCGCTTGTGTTCGCAAATGTGAACAATAGTTCGCAAATGCGAACTTCCCAATATTCTGCCTGTGTTCGCAAATGCGAACAAAAGTTCGCAAATGCGAACAAAAGTTCGCAAATGCGAACTTCCCAGTTTTGTCTTGGCTTCGCAAATGCGAACAAAAGTTAAATGCGAACACAGAGACCTGTAAATCACGATTTCCAGCTTCATTCTTCACATTTCACAACCCAAAAACACCCATTTGCGATTCTTCACGAATTCCATCTTCTTCAAAGTAATTGTAAGTCACTTTTTACTTAATTCTTTCAATTCCTAACATCATTAAACATGTTTTTCAATAGAAATCAAAGGTTTTCATGGTAGAATTTCTTGTTTTTGGTAGAATATAGGGTTTTTCATAAATTAGGAAATTGGACCTCGAATCGAGGTCCGATTTTGAAACAAATCATATACTTGAACTCGTGGGGGGATGGGTAACCATATTTTGGTCTGAAACCCCGAGTTCCGACCATGTGGACCCAGGGTTGAAATTCACTATTCCGGGCACAATGTTGTAAAAGTTGTAATTGGCCTTATGAATTAGTTTGTTGAGTTGTATTGATGATATTAAATCAATTGTGTATAGATACGATTGGATTGGAGCCAAATTTGAAAGGAAAAGGCATTGTCACGGATTGAATTGTTCATAAACATTCGAGGTAAGTGTTTGTTCTATCCTAGCTTGAGGGAATAGGATTATGTGTTATGTGCTATGTGATCGAGTGCGGTGTATGGGCTATGGTGACGAGCATCCATACACTGGCGTCTAGCATGACCGTGAGTCATTGTTAATACTTGTTGTGAGACATATTTGAAGATAAATTGTTGAATCCTTGCCGGTTGTAGAATTGTTATTGTTCTCCCTTGTCGGGACTTGCTGTGAAGTGAGACATTGATTGCCCTTGCAGGGACTTTGTTGAAATGATTATTGTGTCCCTTGCCGGAACGGTTCATGATTTGTTGTTTTCATTCTTTGCCCTTAACTGTGATTGTTATTTGGGTGAGGAAGAGTGATAATGCACGAAGGGTGATGCCGTGCCTTGATTTATTATTTATGCACGAAGGTTAATGTCGTGCCTTGTTATTAATTATGCACGAAGGTTAATGCCGTGCCATGTTTTATTGATTATGCACGAAGGATCATGCTGTGCCTTGTTATTGAACCATGTACGAAGGATCATGCCGTACCATGGATGTGAGGATGAGAGTAAAAGCACGAAGGGTGATGCCGTGCACTTTATTTGCTTATTTGGTGAGGATGAGAGTAAAAGCACGAAGGGTGATGCCGTGCAACTACTTGCTATTCCTTGACTTGATATTACTTGTTTTTCCATTATACTTTGTTTTCCCTTGTGTACTTATTAACTGTTGTTACTTGTTGAGTTCATTTGAGAGATTCCTTATTGTGTTATTACTTGGTTAATTCTTGTTATTTGTGGTATACATATATATGGAATTGCACAGGTTTATGTGGGTGTCTGGTCCTAGGCTTGTCACTACTTCACCGGAATAGGCTAGGCACTTATCAGTACATGGGGTCGGATTGTGCTGATACTACACCTCTCTGCATTTTTGCACGTGTCCAGGTTTTGAGCAGGAGCAGGAGCAGCAGCAGTAGTACGCTAGCGAGATTATCATATTTCCGAGACTGAGGTAGCTTGCAGGCGTCCGCCGGCCCGGCGTCTCTCTCTTTACTTATGTTACTAGCTGTAGTCTCTTTGTTCCGAGACAAACAGATTATGTTATATTTCTTCCGCACTTATTTGATTAAAGTTATGGTTTGTTGATAAATTAATTATGAAATTTTATTAAAAACAGGATAGTATGAATACAGTGGCTTGCCTAGCTACCACGAGTAGGCGCCATCACGATCCCGAGGCTGGGGAAAAATCCAGGTTGTGACAAGGGGACTTCAGGGCTGCGGAAGCCGTGCAACTATACCTCAAGTCTCATCTGAATAGTTGAATCCGAGCAAGTCTACTGAACGCCGCTGGGACCAACTCCGGTATCTGCGCAATGTGTAGTGTAGTATGAGTACAACCGACCCCATATACTCTGTAAATATCGAGGATAACCTCGATGAAGTAGTGACGAGGCAAAGGCGGGTCAGTTACGTACATTTCTGTACGCAATAATAATAATAATAATAATAATAATAATAATAATAATAATAATAACGGTAAAAGAGAGGAATGCCGGTAAAGCAGTTAATTCGTAACAACGAACTCAAATCCAATCAACATAGAGTCTAGAATAACTAGTTATATAAGCTCTCTAGTTTACCGAGGCCAGTCCAACAGTCACGAGCAAATATAATTTTAATTAATCTGTTGCGGCGTACAACCCGATCCTACAATATCAACTCTAAACAATCCGTTACGACGCACAATCCAATCCCTGTGAAATAATATATGGCTCACTCCAGGACGAGGTATGGCTAAAATATGCGATATGTCACAGGGCAGTATTAGGTAGGAGACGCAGTAAAGAACATCAAAAGAAAAAGAAAGTTCCACCTCCAACTCCAAGGCTAAGCAGTGGGGAAAGATTTGATTACAGATCCAATCAGATTCTTCTTATCTTCCATCAAATCATAAAATACCTTAACGAAGAAGGCCACTTTTTGCTTAAATGAACTTTGGATACAACTTCAGATCGCCAAAATCCCAATGTTCCGTACTGACAATGAGCGTATACTATTCATTGTCGAAATAAATAATCCTATCGTTTTACCAGCATCTGCTATCAACTCGCTGGGCCATTCAATCACGCAATTTTTATATTTTTTTTAAAATTTAATAACTATGACATTTAAAAATTGTAGCGGAGATGAGGATGTTGAGGTGGATGTGCAAGCATACATGGATGGATAAGATTAGGAATGAAGATATTAGAGAGAAGATGGGTGTGGGCCCCATAGAGGACAAGATGCGGGAAGCAAGACTCAAATGGTTCGGGCACATTCGGAGGAAGAGCACTGATGTACCGGTGAAAAGGTGTAAGCGACTGGCTGTGACGAGTATGAGAAGAGGTAGAGGGAGACCTAAGAAGTATTGGGGAGAGGTGATAAGGAAGGACTTGGCGCGTCTTAGGATTACTAGGACATGGCCCTTGATAGGGGATTGTGGAAGTCGAGCATTAAAGTTGTAGGTTAGGGGCAGTTGTGGATATTGCCACAGTGCACTAGAGTGAGATTAGCTTGTTAGGAGGTAATCGTAGGAGGTTACTGATCATTACAAGGAGTTATTTGTTGGATATTAGTATATCTTTCATCTATTTCGTATTTCTTATATTTCTTATATTGCTGCTACTTTATTATTTTGTGTTATGTTGTTATTTTATATTATTTTTAGTATGAGTCTATTGATAGTACTAACTTATCGTCTCTTGTTGATGTCTTGAGTCAATAGTCTCCTGGAAACAATCTCTCTGCCCCTAGGGGTAGGGGTAAGGTCTGCGTACATATTACCCTCCACTTGTGGGATTATACTGGGTTGTTGTTGTTGTATTTTTTTCGTATAAAAATGGCAAGTGTCTTATAGAATGATAGTCGAAATTTCTTTAGTTTGATTCTATAGATATGAGTTGAAACATACATTATGGACAAAAGGTTACTCCTTTTTGGCCTCCGTTTCATTTGGAAGTTCTCTAAAATATCAGAAACTAATCCGCTAATAAAAATATTTTATAAATTTCATACGTATACAAATTAAACTCATTTAATTATTCCAAATTCAATATGATGATATTTAAAAGAAATATAATTTTAAAACAGAAAAGGTCACACACACAAAAAAAGGTAAGGCGGCAGGGCGCATTAGTGTTCCTTTATACTTTTCAGTTTAAAAGATTCTCTTCTACAATTGATGTAACTATGTAATCCTAGTATGAATTAATCCTGCAATAAAGTAAATATGATGTTTGGTTGTACGGATTAGAAAAAATCCTTACATGTTGTGTTTGATTTGGCGTATAAAAAAATAATCTTCGTAACCAATATTTACAATACACATTTATTACTCAATTATAAGTAGAGTAATACTATATAATTTTACTTTAATTTTTAACTACTACAATTAAATTGCATATTTTTGAGTAAATACCGATGACACTTTTGTATGCACGAATAATCCTATTGATCATAGGATGGACGGAGAACACTAATGCCTTACACCTTCAATCTCACTTAGTTGATCAATGGTTCATACATGTAAGGCTACTTACCGGACGGCTAATTACGCTTGATATTCAATAAATGTACTAATTTGTTAGCCAACTGATAAGATATTAATCGGTTCAGTATCATATTAACAATGATCGAACGGTTATTGGGCAATGTACCGGCTAAATTTAAGCCTAAGAGATGATGAAAATTAAAATCACACATTGTAGCCCAACTTCCACCAATGAAACTAAAATAACAACTTCTAGTTCCTTTGCACAATTGCTTCCGCAAAGATTTGTGGTTAATCACAACTTAAGTTTGTTTATTCATGTTTTTGGATTACCAGAAAAGCGAAGCGCATGAAGCACATTCAGAAAGCACAACATAGGCAAAAGCAGTTGTGCACTATCAAGTATGCAAAAGGAAATTTAAAATTCCAAATGCTAAGCTCCCGTTTGGCCATAAATTTTAGCTTTACTATTTTTAAAATTATTAGGAAACATTGCTTGTTTGTGAAATATGACCATATTTTGTGAAATCTGTTTACCAAAAACTGGTTTATTGCAGTTTTTGGGTGAATTCTTTTTTTTTTTTTTCACTCATAAAATTTCTTTTCTTCAAATAAAATGCATGTCCAAATACAACTTCAACTTTCAAAAATTATTTTTGTAACATAACTTCAAAACTCTGTTTTCAAGTTTCAAATTAAGCTATGTCCAAACACTATCTAAGACTAAGATATATGCACAAAATAGTCTAAGATGCATGCTTTTAATATTTTATGCAACAGTCTAATTTAACTATTACCTTCTGCCATTTGTTGATAATCCGATCTAACGATTTCAGTAGCTTCCCAATCCCCATTTCCTACGACTAAGTCCTCCATAAAGTTTTTTTATATTATTTCCTTTCATTCCTCACACAAAGGTTGTCTCCTTCTTCCCATTTCTCACATCAAACACTCCAATGACTCTGCCGAGTGCATACTCACCCTTGTGACAATCAAGCCAATTTCCTCAAATGCTCCAAAATAATAGTGTATGCATTCCACTGAATAAAAGTCTCAGACGAAACACACGACCTCAACTCTTCACGTAGGAGATAACCCACTGGGCAGACTCAAATCAACACCTTCTCATGACCCCACCAATGGTTACGACAATTAGCAATCGATTAATACTCTCGAGTCTACACTAGTCGACAAGATATAAGAATCTGCTTCGTCCCGCAAACGAACAACTAGAAGATCTTCCAGTACATCAGCATCTAAGCCTGGACAACTAATCACAATGTTAATCAAGCATCCACAACCCTTCGCAGCTCATCCGCAACATCACAAGTCATCCATGCACATTGGTACTTGGTGCTCTGTATCGCACACGGATGAATAGGAAGAATAGAAGTCATAGGTTTCAAGCTGATACAAGGTTGCATGATAAGGAAAGAAAGAAGGGAAGTTCCTAAATTCCTTGTAGCCTCTCGAAGTTGGGTATGGACGTCATCATACCGATCTCAAGACTCTACTGGATATTTGCTCATGATTCATAGAACCTACGAACCCAGTGCTCTAATACCAACTTGTCCAAATTTTATAAAGTCATGATGGCACCTAAACCAATTGGCTAGGTAAGCCAAATAATATAAGTTACAACTAAGCTGTGAAATCAACAATGTATATAGTAGAAACTACAACTAGTTTCAACACTACCCAAAGGACAGGTAGTACAAGCCATGTGCCACTATGATTTAGATTTACAAAATCGATATCAAGAATAAATATAATAATCAGTCTAAAATTTGCATAAACATATCTAAAATCATAAACTACCATGAAGAAAAGGTAGCTTGAATATGGAATGCGGTTACGTTTGTCACAACCCGAAATCACCACCCTCGGGACCACACCTAATATTTTACTTGCTAGGCAAGCCAATATTAGCTACATTTATTAATTATTTTTAACAATTTAAATCAAATGATAACAATAAAATTGAATAGTCTGAAAAAAAGTGATAAACTAATAAATGACGTAATCCAAAAATAATCTGAGAAACTGGTGTCATGAATACATGAGCATCTAAAGTACTACAGATAATAGTCTGAATAAAATATAAATATTTCTGAATCAAAATAAACAACTAAAATGACATAGAAGGGGACTTAAGGGCTGCGGACGTCGTGCAGCTATGCCTGAAGTCTCCACTGATAGCTAGAATCGGGCAATCTCACACAACGCTTTTGGGACCCACTCCGGTATCTGTCACACCTCCTTTCTTACTACGTACCCGAAGATATGTGCCACTAATTATTACTACGCCCCGGAAAGGGATATAATAATAATAGGGAAGGAGTTTTTCCAGTTAAAGGACATTCAGAACGGGATTTATTTATTAATTTTCAGAGTCGCCGCTTGGGAAAATAATGGTGTCCCAAGTCACCGATTTAATCCCAAACCGAGGAAATTATGACTCTGTTTAACAGTCCGCGAAATTAGAAATCCGGATAAGGAATTCTGTTAACCCGGGAGAAGGTGTTAGGCACTCCCGGATTCCGTAGTTCTAGCACGGTCGCTCAACTGCCGTATTTGTTTTTATCAGATTTCCTTATATGGTTCGATTTTCATGTATTATTAATGCCCCGCTTTGTTGTTTTTAAGACTTGCGACGTCACGAAAACGCATTTCGAGTCACACCGTACTAGACTATAGTGCTATAGTGCATTTCAGCTTCGCCGGGATTTGAGATTTGGGTCACATAAATGTGCATCCGTACTAGGAATGTAGTTTTATTAATCGTGCCTACAATGTCCACGTCTTTGTTAACTTTGAGAAAAACCGTAAAATTCGCTAAATAGTCCTTTCGGGTCTAGAATTTTATGTTGAAGTTTATTTGGGGGCCCGGTGTGTTTTCATTTTAGTAACGAGGCTCATCCCTTATTTTTTAAATGTCCAATTCTATTCATGCACTATATTTTCTATTTTTTGTTTTTTCTTCCTAATATATAACTGTTTTTATGTAAGGTTCAGTCTACATAATGTTGGAGTCAAGGCCATTTTTCATTATTGGGCCTGGACTTCAGACTGCTTAACAGTCCAATATCGAATACAATTGGACCTCCGGAGCCCAACATATATCATTGTTTCTACTCGAGAGCACAAGCACATTAATCAGATCAGATCCGGGCCTGTATTCATGACTACGCCCAAACTATATAAGCGAAAGCAAAAGCAAGCTAACATTTCAATAACACTATTTGAGCAAGTACTAATTAATCATTTCAAACGATGCCAAGTTACATTTTTCGACCACTACTAATTTCAATATTTAACCGGTGAAAATATTGTAGCTCGCGTTGATGTGTAACCACTCTTTTATTCGTCAAATGTTTTGTTTATTTGCTTTACGTTTGACAAATTACACCTCTGATTTTAAAAACATGCAGGATTATGACGATAATATAAGTCAGAAAGTATAGAAATTCAGATAATAGATAGAACAAAACTTTGTTCCCACAAACGCATGAACAAAAATGAGATTCTACAACAAATAAAACTGAATAATGAAATTAGAAATAGTAGATATCAAACATTTTAAGCCATTCTATCAACATAAAAAGCATGAAGATATCGCCATTAGAATACGAGTTAGTAGATAAAGGATTAGATAAATACGTCAAAGAAACTCTGAGAATATTTTGATGTTATATCATACAATCAGAATTTCAAACTTTACTATGTTGAAAACTAATATCAGGGAAATGTAAAAATGATCTCTGTTTTGTTTGTCTATCTGAGCAAAACCTGGACGAGTCATAAACCACGCAACACAGAGAACTTCTTTAAGTAGCAGCACAAGAGCTGTCATTAACTGTAACATTTTCCATCCTACATAAGCAATAAACTTGTAATACAGAAATCACAGCATAAAGTCTCAGCAACGTTATATTTTCTTGATAAGGCATGGAATCCCAGCAGTATTATATATCTCTTAGACAGCAGCTTTCATATTACCCAATTTAAGAACTTGTTCAATATTGACTGGCTTTTGGGTGGAGGTAGAAAGCTAGGGTATAGACATTTTCCTTCCTCAGATAACACTATCCCAAAGAAAGATCACAGTTTTAGTAACAACTATCAAAATATGAAATGAAAACCAGTTAGATTCCCTCCAGCTTGGCGCCGCTACCACATTTTCCATAAGGTTCTTATCCAATAGATAATCCCCTAAAAGGGTGCACATTGTTGAATGATACTTTGAGCCCGGGAATAAAAATCCCGATACCTTACACTCATTAGTACCTTATTATAATTAGCAAGTCTTCTGAAGAGCTAATGAAAAGAACACAATACATTTTGAGTTAACTGCATCATGGCCAAACTCCAAAATATGGTGAGACTTCAGTGTCAGGTTGAACAAGTTCATCCGACATTAACAAAGAAAACAACAGCTTCCTGATGTGCTTTAAAAAATTGAGATCAAAGGAAAAAAGTATTGCTCGATGCATTGAGAAAGATTAAGACAGATGGGACAAGAACCAGAAAATGCCACACAACAATGGATAGGAAACAAAACAGTTGGCTACTAGTACTAGTCATCCTCATAACAAAACTGCATAAAACAAATGAATTTTGCACTTAATCACATGCTCTTACAGGAGTTTACGTGATATGTTGACCCTACTAGATACTATGGATACTAATGGGTATGTCATACTCCCTGTGCCCCAATTTATGTCATGCAATTTTCATTTTAACCTGTCCAAAAAAGAAAGATACATTTCTATATTCAGAAAACATTTAACTTTTAACTTCCTATTTACCCTTCATGAGTTGATTTAAAGCCACCCAACTATCTATAACTTGTTTTAGACCACAAGTTTCAAGAAAAAAAATTCTTTCTTAAATTTCATGTACAGTAAAAATGCATCACATAGAATGGGACGGAGGGGTACATATTTAGCTTATGTGTCAAAAGCCTAGATTTTTACTTAAATTCTATGTCCTCTTCAATATTCCCTTTGCATATGCATAATCAAAATGAGAAACAAAAATGTAAAACCATGTCTGTTAGTTTTCCTATTTTTAGGTTGCACATTAGGTGAAATATTCAGTGAAATCGAAGATTGGATATAGATAATATGAGGAGGTCTGACTACTATCTAGGAGTAAAGTGAAATTTCAAAAACTAGAAAGGAGATATGCATATTTATATGTTGCAAAATAATAAATGCATGTTTGAAATATTCACTATTTCCATCAAACCTTGAGAAGATTCCTCCGGCAGAAGCAGGCTATAGCAGTAAGCAGTGTATTCTCAGGACAAACCAAACATGATAGGAAATTAGACAAATTCGTTTGAGGCTCCAATAGGGAACCAACCAGCCCAAGAAAGTTCGATGAAGTCTAACCTAAATTAAATATTAAGAGATCCTTTCAAATGATTTCAAATTAGTTATACTCTTTTTCCTCAAGCTTTTCGAGAAAAGCGCGATCAGAATTAGCAAAAACATAGAACTGTCAGAAAGTCTTAACACCTAAACCAGAGCACTAGAATATATATGGCACATCAAAGGCAACATATTAAGGATATATCTCACAATCTACAGGCCCAATATGCAGTGAAAAGCAAGATGATAAAGTCAAGCGGTAATGGAAATGAAAAGCTGCAAATATACTCAAATAGAGGAGTTAAATCACGTAAAGCTTTAGCAATCTCATGGTTGTTTTCTCATTATTTATTCATAGTAATATGATAGGAAGGTGACAACTCGTTCAGAGAGACAAATTCAAGGTATTTAACTATATACCACCTTATATACTCGCAATGTGTCTTCTGCATCATCACAAGAATCATATCTATTATGAGCAAAATCTTAGAAAGAATCATAAGAATTTTGCTGTGCTCTCACACAATACGATACTATATGAACATCTAATGCTATGAAAAATCTAAGCCTAGCAGTGTCTAACAAGAGTGAGAACGCAAGCAAACCATGCAGAGAAAGAGAAGGGACCAGCATACGCAACTAGGGGGAAACAGAATCTTCCTAGGACCTTGAGATCATGCTACAAGATCGAGCCAATCGAAACTTCATGTTGCCTCCATCTACGGTAGCCTCACTCTCAACTGGACCATGGTTGTACTGCTTCCTGCAACCTGGACAACGACCATCCTCCTCAAGAATCCTCTTGTGGCAAAAAAGGCAAAGTATGAAGCCACATGTACAAGGGTGAAAACTCGTATCTGTAAGATCCAAATCCTCACAGCATATAGGACATGATGTGGGTACCGATATCCTTTTACATCCCCATACAGCACCTCCACGGCAATGCCGCTCAGAATTCATAGGGAAACTATATTGCTTAGACAAGTTTGGCAGAATCTGTGGACGGAATGCATCGTCGGGCCTCCACGCCTTGCAACTAACTGGAGGTCTAGATGCCAAACCTCTATGCTCAGACTTCTGCTTTGTTGTATCAATACCTGTAACCCCATTAGAAACATTGGTCTGAGAACTCAAATGCACATTCTCATCCTTCTCTCGAGGCGAATCCAAACCAGGATGATGCTGTTCTAGCTTCTGATCAGTGGCAGCCAAAGCATCTGCAACAGCCTCCCAATCATCCAAGCAGTCATCATCATCCCCCTGTTCATCTTCTTCACTCAAACTTCCTGACCAACACCCACCACTTCCACTGCAACTGCTAATACTACTGCTGCTGCTCCCTGCAAAATTGGCCGCAGAATCATTCCCTTCCATAATACTACTAGTATGGCTTATGGGACTGTTAGAATTCGAATCTGAATCGCTGTAGTGGTTTGAGGAATCAATATTTACTTCATTGTCTTCCTCCGCTCTCGGCTTTATCTCTAACTTCTCTATCAACCGGCCCCTCTCGTTTGCAACATTAGTTGCCGGAGCCTGATTCCCTCCAACATTCATTTCATCCTTCGACCCTTTGTTCTTCACTATACAAAAACCCAGAATTACCAAGAATTAAAAACATACAAGTATAAAAGTTAAATGAATAATCACATAACCACTGTATAGTACCAATCTTGAAATTGAAAAAAAAAATTATACTACTATATTTTAAAAAAATCACCAAAGAGAAATTACTGATACAGGCAAGATATATGTGTGGGGGGGGGGGGAGGGGAAGAATCTTTGACAACCTTGTGAAAGCCACTGCTCGCGTCGAGCATCAAGCTTGCACTGCTTCAACTTGGCCGACCGGTTAGCCTGACATTGGCAGAAGAGAAAATCTCAGGAATCTAACTCAATCTTTTTATTGCAGAAATTTAATTAAATAAGAAACTTCAAGAAATATTGATCCATCAACTTAACGAGAGTCAATTTCACTAATTGTCAGGGCTATATCCAACTAGATTAACTCATTTTTACAATTAAAATTCAGTATTACAAATTACAAGTACTATATGTTGCAATTTTGTCAGGAGCTAACTATTTTGGAGATTAAAGAATACTAGAAATTATACGAATTGGAAAAATAAAAGGAAAAAGCAAAAATATAATTTCCCCGTATCAGGAAATTACAAGAAAATACCATAAGTTGCAACTTCCCAATATCAAAATGGTAAAATAAAATAGTGCCAAACATTTAAACTAAAAACTAAAAAGAGGAAGAAAATAAAACAAAGTTACCCTTTTTTTCTTGGCGAAATCTTTGGGATTAGAGGAAGCGACAGGGATGGAAGCGTTAGGGATAGAATCAGAAACCATTGCTACTAATTAATCGATTGGTCAAGAGAAATGAAAACCCCCTAAATTGATCGAAGAAATATAAAACTCAAGAATTTAGGAGAGAGAAGGGAGATGGGTATTGGTGAGTGAATGATAAGGGATAACAGAAACTGGAGATTATGTGCTTCCTTCACTTTTTCAGACTTGTAAAACCAAACGTGAACCACGGAAGTGCGTATATATAGACTAATTTATGTCCAGAATTGACCTTAATTTTAATGCAAATATCTCTACGGCCAAAATGATGAGGCGAAGAGTAATTGAAATATCTAGGGGTGATAATGACTTTAGGGCTGTGAGTACCCAAGGACGGCAGAAACGACGTTGTTTGATGAAGGTGCCAAATTTTGGGTAATTCGTTGGTTCCCAATTAGGTGAGTGCAAGAAAAACCAAAAATTGAATGAAATGAAAAAACTAAATCGGCGTAAAAAAATAAACGTGTACTTTAGTTTAGTACTATGAAAATTACTAAAGCACCATACGACTTAATATTCAATAAAAACTATTAATAATATAATATTTTATAAAAATTTAAACACAAATATCTATTTATTTATGTGGATAATTTTAAGAATTTAATATGACTTGCATAATTCTCTTTTTCAAATGATTTCATTGTGTATTCATGAGCGATATTATGTTACTGTGACTATTAATCATAGTGTACGTGTGCTCTGTGTACCATGTATAAAGAAAAAAAAGATTTTTGAAAATTACATAATTAATTATTTGAAAAATGAGTTTGTGCTACATCTTTGTTTTCACTATCTCGATTCAGTTCTAAAGCCAAAGAATTTGATAGCTCGCGGACTTAGATAAGAGATGATAATGATCGCCGCGTAAACCTCTATGAGAAGTTAAACAATTGTTTCATGTAAATGAATTTGTTTTTTTAATTGATTTTTTAGTTCGGTTCAGTTAGCTTATTTCTTTTATCATTAAAATTAATATTTCTTTCCTGTTCGTCAATTGGAATTAAGATCATTATGATATCATTCAACTTCATATTGTATTTTAGGTGTATCAATTTGTATTCTCGTGTCGCTATCAATCATGTAATCATATATTTTATTCATATATTTGGTTCATAACATATAAAATTAGAGCTCTGATACCAACATGTCACGAGCCCAATTTTTCAAACATAGGATATCGTGATGGCACCTAGTCTCTAGGATTGAATAAGCCTAATACGCATAGAGAAATAACGGGAATAACAATAGAAACTTCAATTTAAACCATCTAAACTATCATAACAGAACTCAACAGTACAATTGACAAATAACTCCCAAAATTTGGTGGAACTGAGTCATAAACTCTGCAAAATATTCTAAAACCTCTACTACAACACTTTCTGAATAAAAAGTAACACCAATGAGAAGATAATGGAAGATGACTCCAAGGCCTACGAACGTCGGGCATGTATATATTGAAGTATCCTAAAAGCAGCTCCAATCAATCTCTAGCGTCCAGCACGGACAGACATACTAGGATCTGTACAAAGATGTGCAGAAGTATAGTATGAGTACACTATAACGGTATCCAGTAAGTATCAAGTCTAACCTAATTACAGTAATGATGAGGTCAGATCAAGATACTTGTAAGGACAAAATAAACGAACAAAAATATAACAACGAGAAGTAATGAAAAATGGAGAAATGAATGATAACAAAGCAGTTTAGCAACATAATTAATGGCAAAATTTTACGCAAAAGGCAACAAGAAGGAAATACAAAATGAGAACCACAAATAATTAAATATGGACAAAATTGGTAGGGCAAGAAAGAATAAAAGCAACAAGAACTGTTCAACCAATAAATCCTTGCAATATGAATTACACAACAAAAAATCACAATCGAAGTACCGCCTTGTATTCAAATTTCATAATTTCAATCACAACATTTCCTTATATCACCGCGTGAGCCTTATATTTAGTTTTGAAAATAATTTTTTCCGAAATAGCTATACATGTTTTAGCCCACCTTATCACACCGCGTGACTTCAAGTAGTTCCCCTAGTAGCAACACATGTTTCAAGCCTATCTTATCTCAGCGCATGTGTTTCAACCTCTAGCCTTAGACCACCACATGCGTATCAATATCACAACACAATCACAGCTCGTACCACAAATGCCCGTATGCCACAACTTGCAATAAAGTCAAAAATATCAATCTTTTCACAACAAATAGCACATGGCTCAACCAAAATGGGCACAAGTATTTCAAGAACAACAAAATAAATGTGAATTTATCCACAAGAATCTCAAAAATTAACAACTTCACCTCAATGTGATAACAACTTTTACAACTCCAACACCAATAACTTAACAAGAAGATATTCCACGAAATAACAATTTCAGCTAATGTAATTCAACAATTAAAGATGTAACAAGATAACAAGGAACACAATAACTTCAACTAAAACATAAAAGAGCATAATAACAAGTAAGAGTAGAAGAAGTGCTAATAATGTCAAATAAAGTATGTTAGAGTAGACTAACACATGTAAGAGTACATTAACAATGAGAAATATAACATTTTGTGGCAATTCAATTAAAGGCATATAAATAGTCTAATAACCTAAATCAGTCAAATACCACATATAGCCCATTTACGCATTCGTCACCTCGCGTACACGTCTTTCGCATAACACAAATAATACAATCAACCAAACTCCTAAGAGGTAGTTCCCTCATATAAAGTTAGGCAAGATACTAACCTCAACTAGGCCAATTCAACCCTTATAAAAAGCTTTTTTCCTAAAAGTCGCCTCCACACGGCTCAAATCTAACAAAAAGTGATTTAATATCTTCAAACAATGCAAGGAAAAATAATTATAATAGATAAAGTTTTGATCTTCACAAAATTCCCAAGAAGTCAAAAAAGTTAACCCCGAGTTTGTCCGGTCAAAACATGGGTCCAAGGGTAGATTCCGACTACTCATAACTCTACGAGTCAATATATGTATTTTATTTTTAAATCTGAGTCCAAGTCGACTATCAAACTCAATTCTTCATTTTTAAAAAACTTGACAAAATTTCTCTATTTTCCTATTTGATTCTCATAAACTTGATGTTAAATCTAAGATATAATCATGAAATATAGTTAAAAATTAAATAGAATCACTTACCCGATGTTTGTAGATGAAAATGCCCTCTCCAAATTGCCTCCTACCGAGTCTAGGATTCTAAGATATGAGAAATGAGACTAAATCTCGACTTTATTAACTTTTGTTTAGTTGCAGATGTCTCAATTGTGACATTGGGTTCACAATTGTGAACTCTCACAATTGCGCAAACCTTCTTGTAACTGCGGCACTGACAGACCAATGGAAGAATCACAAAAGCGAAACTTGTTCCCAGCGCAAACGCGACAAAAATATTGCAAATGCGTAAGTACCTCATCCTAAGTCATCTTCGCATTTGATCGATGCATCAAAATTTTGATACCTGAGACTAGGGGTGTGCATTCGAATCAGTTTATCCATAAATCGAATCGATTATTTATTATTGGTTTATCGATATCGGTTTATCAATTTATCGATTTCGATTTCGAAAATTTTCTTATCGAGTTGTCGATTTCGATTTATCCTCTCCGGTTTATCGTTTTATCGATAAACCGATAAGATATACTAAAAAGAAAAAAAATTTAATTTTTTTTTTTTACCTTTATCCTATAATACCCTTTCCTTTATCCTAAGTCCCTAACCATATTATTTCATCTACCACATTTACGGAATGATCATATTTAAAGCTTAAGAGAATAAAGTTCAAGTTAATAGAAAACAAAATTAGTCGTGATGATGATTATTTTTTTATACCGTTGGAGTGTTGGTGGCATACATTTGATCCCTTGCTTTAGTTTTATTGCATGTTCTTATTGACACATTTTTTATGTTATACACGATGTTCATCTTATTTTAGCTTCTTTTTGCCCATATTAGTTAGGCGTATTTATAGCGATATACTTTCCGTAAAATCCCGCAAATTTTCTTATTGGTGTAATCGATAACCGAATTGATAAGCCCTAAAAATCGATAAATCGAAATTGAAAAATTTGAAAATTTATTTAAACGATAACGATAAGCATATGTACAAATCGATAATCGATAACTAATTATCGATAAGGGTCAAAATCGAATCGATAAATCGAATGCACACCCCTACCTGAGACCCCATGCTAAGGTCGTAATTGCAATCCGTTGTTCGCAACTGCGACAACAGAGGCATCTAGACACATGTAGTCAGATTTAATTCAAAACCATTCATCGACACGTCCGAAACTCATCTAGGCCCTCAAGGTTCCAAACCAAGTATCCACACAAGTATAAAAACATCATACGAGCTCGCTCGCACGATCAAAACACGAAGATAACATCTAGAATTACGAATTGGACACCAAAACACATGAATTTCAAAGTAAAGTTCAAGAATTTCTAGAATTGCAACCAAGCGTGCGAATACTATCAAATCAACTCTAAATAATACCAAATTTTGTAGACAAGTTTCAAATAGCCTAACGGACCTATTCCAAGTTCCAAAACAAAATTCTGAACCCGATAGAAAAAAGTTCTACGGTCAAACTTCTAAACATCAAATTGCCAAGTTTTGGCAAGGTAACACAAATTAACCTACGACTTCCAAATTTAATTTTGCGCATACGTCCAAGTATAAAATCACGATACGAAGCTATCGGAATCATCAAAACACCATTCTGGGGTCATTTTTGCAAAAGTTAAAGTTTGGTAATATTTATAACTTAAGCTTCTAAGCCAAGAACCAAAGGGTCTAAATCAACCTGAAACCTTTCGGAATGAAACCAATCAACCCTGTACGTGATAAAGCCAAAATTACACAAATTTGCAGCATAAAAAATGGAAACAGTGCACAAATTCACAAAATAATCGATTGGATCATTACATTCTCTCCCTCTTAAAATAAACGTTCGTCCTCGAACGTGCATAGAGACATACCTGATGTGACAAAAAGGTGAGCATAACGACTCCACATGTTGTGCTCAGTCACCTAGATCGCCTCTTCGACCATATGACCCCTCCATTGAACATTCACTAAAGCAATATTCTTTAATCTCAAATTTTGGACCAGTCTTTCCAAGATAGCCATTGGCTCCTCAATATAAGTCAAATCCTTGTCCAATTGGACTGAGCTGAAGTATAAAACATGAGCCAGATCACCATAATATTTCCTGAGCATGGAAGCATGAAACACCGAGTGAACTGCCGATAAGCTAGGTGGCAATGCAAGCTTGTAGGCACCTCACCAACTCTCTCAAGGATCTCAAAAGGACCAATGTACCTAGGGCTTAACTTGCTCCTCTTACCTAACCTTATCGTACCCTTCATAGGTGAAACCCGTAGCAAAACCCTCTCTCTAACCATAAATGCTACATCACGAACTTTTCGATCAGCATAACTCTTTTGCCTAGACTATGCTATACGAAGTTGATCTTGAATTATCTTAACTTTCTCCAAGGCATCCCAAACCAAATTGGTGCCCAACAACCTAGCCTATCTCGGCTCAAACCAACCAACTGGAGAATATCACCACTCACATATAGGGCCTCATAAGGAGCCATCTAAATACTCGATCGGTAGTTGTTGTTATAGGCAAACTTTGCAAGCAGTAACAACTGATGCCAAGAACACCTGGAATCCATAACACAGGCACGAAAAATATCCTCTAATATCTGAATGGTGCGCTTGGACTATCCATCCGTCTAAGAGTTAAATGTTTTACTTAACTCAACCCGCGTGCCTAACTTATACTATACAACTCTCTAGAAATGCGGCATAAACTATGTACCTCGATCGAAAATAAAGGATACCCGCACACCATGGAGATGAACAATCTCACATATATAGATCCTAGTTGCTCTGAAGAATAGGTAGTCACCACCGGAATGAAATGAGCCGACTTGGTCAACCTATCCACAATCACCTATACAACGTCAAATTTCTTCAAAGTTCGTGGGAGCCTATCAATAAAGTCCATGGTAACAAGCTCCTATTTCCACTTGGGAATGTCAAGTCTTTGAACCAAACCACATGGCCTCTGATGCTCATACATCACTTGGTGATAGTTCAGGCACCGAGCTGCATACCCCACTATATCTGTCTTCATTCTCCTCCACCAATAGTGCTGCCTCAAATCCTAATACATCTTAGTGGCACCCGGATGAATGAAGTACCGCAAACTGTGGGCCTCCTCAAGGATCAACTCATGTAACCCATCTATATTAGGCACACATATACGACCCTACATCCGCAACACATTGTCATCTCTGATAGAAACCTCCTTGGCATCATCGTGTTATACTGTGTCCTTAAGGACAAGCAAATGGGGTTTTTCATACTGGCACCATCTAATTCGATCATATAAAGAAGTCAGAGAAACCATATAAAAAAGAACTTGGCTAGGCTCCAAAACATCCAATCTAACAAACTGATTGGACAACGCCTGAATATCTATGTCTAGTGGCCTCTCAGTTGTCGATAGATATGCCAAAATGCCCATACTCTTCGCCTTTCGACTCAAGGTGTCGGCCACCATATTGGCCTTCCCAGGATGATATAGAATAGTGATATCATAGTTTCCAAGCGACTCCACCCATCTTCACTATCACAGATTAAGATCTTTCTACGTGAACAGATGTTGTAGACTTAGGTGGTCCGTATAGACCTCACATGGAACACTGTACAAGTAGTACTTCTAAATCTTTAATGTATGAACAATATCTTCCAACTTCAAGTCGTGCACCGAATAATTTTTCTCATTAACCTTCGGCTTCCAAAACGCACAGTCAATTGTTGCTCCCAAACGCACACACATGTATACGTGGTCAACTAGTAATATAGGTTTGTAAGTCCAGATATCGTACCCACAGTGACTTGTGATTAACTATCAACTAAATTAAACCAAATAATTAATCTACTCAAGCATCTCCTAAAGTATGAATATTTAACTAAAATTAATCTAGAATAACAAATTAAGATATTAAAGAAAACAATGACAAACTTAAAGCCGAATTCAATTTGAGTGAATATTCTAGAGTGGGTTAGCTAACAATCCCATTGATATTTTCACTTAAATCGTCTAATTAATTTATCTGGTTTATTGGTTGACAGGGTTAATATTACTCGTAGCCTTATCCCGAAGTAATACTTACCTATTCAAGCTAACCTAACGCATATACTCCTATGGAATTAGGATTAACAAGAACATATTTATAATTTTCGTATAGTAACCAAGCAAGGCGATTAGGTATATTCCTATCCTAACCGCAAATATGCTCCCCCTAAGAGTTAAGATCTTGCTTTACTCAATCATATATGCAATCTAGAATTCTCCCTCCAGAGTTCAATCCTAGATTCGTAGATAGTATTCAATTGGTGATCAAGCAATCAAATAATTAAGCACAAGATTGAATAAATAAACCAATATGATAAAATAACAAGAACAATTCAAGCTTCAAACTACAACGTTCATGTAGCAACCAAATCTATAGAACTAATAACTATGAGATTAAAGGAAGAGAGGAGAAGAAAAAATAGTTATAAGCCTCCTCCAAGCGTGGTGTGCGTTGCTCCACGTGAAACTCCCTTCAAAGTATGTTAGATCTCTCTAAAGTGGCGTCCTCCTCCCTCAAAATACCGTTTTTCGTGTATATATACCAAGTAGGGTTGGACCCAAATAATTATACCTTCTCCAATGTAAAAAAAGACATTTTCCAGGGTTTGACTAGCTCGGTCGCACATCTGGGCACGCTAGTTGGATAACCTTTTGTCCTGGGCACACTAAAACTAGCGTGATCGCGAATCTGGGTGTGCATGTTAACCCCTCCTACATTTGGAATTTGGAAAACATAAAACATGAAAGTTTTATCCCTTTGAGTTAGATTTCCAACCATATATTGTGGAGACAAAATAGAGTTCTGAGCAAAAAGTTATATCTATTTTACTAGACGGTGCACAATATGCTTGCTCGATTCTTTTTTCGCTCTAACTATCATCTGCTGACCCCCAAACGCAATCTAGGCTTGTATCCTTGGGCTTTCACTCAGATTTCAAAGCTCCAAATCACTGGAATTCATTCCATAACATCTATATAGCTTAGAATCACTCCTACAAGGCATAAAATACACAGTTAGTGCAAGACACTAACGATTAAAGAGCAAACTCAACTAAAGTGCAGTAAATTAGAGTGTAATAAAAGACTAAAATATGTAATTATAGCCTATCATCAGCACCCAACACTTAAACGTTACTCGTCCTCGAGTCAACCAAAAATTTACTCTATCTATGAGCACTTCACATATTTAAAGCACACTACACCAATGATTATGGTTGATAGCAACAATTAAACTCTAGCATATGCAACAATTTCCTTTACTTATGTCATTCTTCAAAAAATATTCAAACAAAGACAATATGCTCACAATAATCCTAGCCTCAAAAATCGACTCAATGTCACAATGCACTCATGGCTTGAACACCCAACATCCTAAAGAAGTCTAATAATGTTACCTATCCTTCGTGAAACCACGTGCCCTCACAACCAAGGCAAGAGAGTAAGTTGAATCCACAAATTCGAATCTCATGATCAAATATAGTTTAAAGACTCATATATATATATCAAAGAACTCTCTCATAAAAGAAGTCACATGCATGCACTTGGTATCATAGCCTTGCCCTTAATGTAAATCTCTACTAATGTAGGCTCGCTCGATCTAAAATCAATTAGGTCTTTTTCATGGTTGTAATGTGGGCTAATGAACGGGTAGGATATATTTAGGAATAGTGACTAACCCTCCTAAGCACTTTAACGCACCACATAATCAACTTTAAGCATAAATTCTTCAATCCACTTCAGTTTCATAAACAATATCACCCTTAAAATGCTTCCTTCTTCTTTAAGCACTACATTAATTCATACCCACTAGCAAGAAATAGACAACAATGTATTCATCTCTATTTTTTTCTAGATTATTCTTTTTTTTTTCAATTTCCGCTAGTGGTGTATTATTTTAAAAAAATAAGTGCACATTTCTTCCTTTTATTGGTTCCACTCAAAATTCACCCCACACTTAGTTCCTTCTTACTTCTTTTTGCGTTAAGCTCACACTTAAAGTGCTTTAAGAGGAAAAGAGATAAAAACAATGTCAATCAATAATAAAAAGGGTATAGGCTTGTAATGTGGGTGCCAAATAAAAGTCTATAGGCTCCGAAGAGTTAATTAAGAATAAATTTTATTTGTGATAAGTAATAAAGCTCAAAAAGATCAAAGAAAGCCTAAAATTATTTTTCAAACCGAACATCACCTAAAATTTCGCCTTGACTCACAAACCGGGCAAGTTCTAGACACAAGTACAATACATGGAATACATAAAAACTTCACCACACATGGCACATGACTCACTAAGGATGATCCATTCTGGCTCTCAAACAAATACAAGTATTCACAGAGTCACAAGATATTAAGCATTAAGCACAAAGTGAACATAAGTCAAGAAAATAAGACATATGCGCCACAAAACATGTTGTCCAAGTAAGAAAGGCATCATCAATAAATTCAAACCATAGGGAAGATGCTATACATGCCACAGCCTAAATATGCTACTATCAAACAAATCATGGGTGCCTAGGTTTATCTCATCTTTCTTCCTCCATTTTATTCCTTAAACTACTCTAAAAGAAAAAAAACTACCTGGTTCAAACTATATCCCATGGAAAAGAACCGAGGCACAAAGAAAAACCACGGGAGATTATTACTATCTAAGAAAAGCTAAATGACATATTTTTATATTTTTTTATTTAGACTTCAATCCCTCAAGAAAACTATCTAGGAGATCCATCGTCAGGAAAAGTCTAAATCTTTCAATTTCTTTTTACCTAGACTATGTCTACTACGAGTTCTAAAAAAATTATACAATTACACTTCAGAAAATAGTAGTTTTCCCACCTCACGCTTATATTATGCATAGTCCTCGAAGCATGATCATAGAGAAAGATATTAACACAAAGGTGAGAAATACTCCCTGAGACCCTCTTGGGTCTTGCTCGGATATGATCCTCAATATTAAGGGTTGGTACGACCCCACACTTAAGCTCAAACATGCTCCTCAGCTTCAACTTTGGGTACTCAGACTTCCCCTACTCTGCAAAATAAAAACAATACAAAACTTGACAAAAAAAAAATCAAATAACTAAAAGATATACAGGTTGGGTTGCCTCCCAACAAGCGCCTTATTTATAGTCGTTGCACGACTCTATCAATTTCACCACTTTTACTTCCACTTTGAAGATATGAATTGCGTCCCCAATTTTGCATCAATTTTTCTATCACGTTCCTAAGGCGGTGGTGTGAAAATAAAGGAACCACGCAATAAGTATTGCATCTTGCACTTCTTAGCCTTTAAGTGAGGAATGTTGTTTTGTCTCCTTGACATCACAAATTTTAGAATATAAGCACTTTGTTCATCATCCATTAACTCCTTCATATGCTCGACTGAACAACTCCCATGTCACCAACCCAGCACAATATTGAAAAATGTTTAGAATGAGGTCTAATACGTTCCAAATCCAAAATTATATTATTTTTGACATCCTCAATTTTGAGCTCTTCGTCAACCTTTGCATCATTAATAATATTTTGGTCGAATAGTTGAAATTCCTCTTTTCTCTCCATAAGTTGACCAGTATCCACAACAATTGGTTGTGGGGCATCAGACGCATCAACCTTTTTATTCAATTGATCATGCACGTCATGGATATCTAAGCCAAATTGGTCTATCTCTTGCCTGAGTTTAGTTCTTCCTTCTATTAGTTGTTCAGTCATATTTGAAAGACCATTACAAAGATACTCATGAGATTTTATCAGTTGAGCTTGTTCCTCAAGCCAAAATTGTCTCACTATATCTGCTTCTTCAATATAATCTTCTTGTAAGAACTCGCTCTCTTTAGCTACTTCCTCCGCCTCGGCCTTCATTTTCATGATTGATGCACTAATTCTTTGTGAAACCTTTCAAGTTTCATATAGTTGCTCAACTATTTGCCTCATCATGTCCATAATACGAGCCATGCTTTCCATATCCTCCACTTCCTCGCTCCTATCAAACTCATAAACATTATTAGAAATATTATAATAAGAACTCTGAGAAGGATAGTAAGAATTAGGACAACCATCCCAATGGCCACCTTGACCACCACATATATTATAAATATTCCACTCAAAGGATTGAGATTGTGCGCATAACTCGCTCCTCGGAACATTCTGACAGTTTTTCCACCAGTGATGTCCTCCACAATATGGACAAGGATCAGCATAATAAGAATAATCAATATTCGACCAATTCTCATTCCAATAAGCCATGCCAACAAAGATAATAAAATATTAAACTAAGATAAAATAAAAAGAAACTTGAATAGACAAAAAGTAAAAATCTAACGTAGTAGACTAGTTAATTTCTAAGTCCCCGGCAACGGCGCCAAAAATTTGTTGCTCCCAAACGCATACACAAGTATACATTGTCGACAAGTAATATAGGATTGTATGTCCAGATATCGTACCCACATGGACTTGTGATTAACTATCAACTAAATTAAACCAAACAATTAATCTATTCAAGCGAATTTTAATGTATGAATATTTATCTAAAATTAATCTAGAATAACAAATTAAGAGATTAAAGAAAATAATGACAAACTTAAAGCCGAACTCAATATGAGTGAATATTATAGAGTTATGGGTTAGCTAACAATCCCGTTCAGATTCCCACTTAAATTGTCTAATTAATTTATCTGGTTTATTGGTTGACAGGATAATATTACTCATAGCTTTCTTCCGAAGTACTACTCGCCTATTCAGGCTAACCTAACGCCTATATTACTATGGAATTAGGATTAACAAGAGCGCATTTATAATTCCCGTATAGTAACCAAGCACAGCGATTAGGTATATTCCTATCCTAACCGTAAATTCGCTCCCCCTAAGAGTTAAGATCTTGCTCTACTCAATCTTATGCAATCTAGAATTCCCTCCCCCGAGTTTAATTCTAGATTCGTAGATATTATTCAATTGGTAATCAAGCAATCAAATAATTAAGCGCAAGATTGAATAAATAAACCAATATGATAAAATAATAAGAACAATTCAAGCTTCAAACTACAACGTTCTTCTAGCATCCAAAACTCTAGAACTAATAAACTATGAGATTAAAGAAAGAGGAGAGAATAAAAACTAGTTAGAAGCCTCCTCCAACCGTGATGTGCGTTGTTCCATGTGAAACTCCCTTCAAAGTATGTTAGATCTATCTAAAGTGGCATCCTCCTCCCTCAAAATACCATTTTTTCATGTATATGTACCAATTAGGGTTGGGCCCAAACAATTATACCTTCTCCATTGTGAAAAGGGACATTTTTACTGGGTTTTGCTAGCTAGGTCGCGCATCTAGGCGCGCTAATGGCCGCGCTAGCCGGACAACTTTCTGTCCTGGGCACGCTAAAACTAGCACAATCGCGCATATGGGCGTGCACTTTTCACCCTGGAAAAACGTGAAATATAAAAGTTGTAGACCTTTGAGTTAGCTTTCCAACCATACATTGTGGAGCCAAAATGGAGTTCTCAGCAAAAGTTATATCTATTTTACTAAACAGTGCACAATATGCCTGCTCGATTCTTCGTTCGCTCTAACTATCATCTATTGACCCCCAAACACGATCCCGACTTGTATCCTTGGGCTTTCACTTAGATTTCAAAGCTCCAAATCACTTGAATTCATTCCATAACATCTATATAGCTCGAAATCACTCCTATAAGGCATAAAACACACAATTAGTGCAAGACATAGCGATTAAAGCGCAAACTCAACTAAATGCAGTAAATTAGAGTGTAATAAGCGACTAAAATACGTAACTATAGCCTATCATCAGCAATCACCCTAACATATTGTATCAACACATCGCCGGGACCAATACATAATGCATCAAAATACACATTGTATGACCCCAAATTCGTAGGCAACACTAACATTGGGGTTATAGTCAAAGCAATCTTGAGCTTTTGAAAACTCGTCTCACACTCCTCAGACCATATAAAAGGAGCACTCCTCTAAGTCAATCTAGTCATAAGTGCAGAAATGTTGAGAAACCCTTTACGAAATGGCGTTAATACCCAGCAAAACCAAGAACACTCTGAATCATTAGCTGAAGACGGTCAAGGCTAACTCTCATCTGCTTCAACCTTCTTCAGATATACCTTGATCCCCTCACTCGACACCACATGACCCAAAAACACCGAATCAAGATAGAATTCACACTTTGAGAATTTTGCGTATAACTTCTTCACTCTTAAGGTCTAGAGCACGATCCACATATGCTTCTCATGATTGTCCCAACTGCGGGAGTACAACAAGATATCGTCAATAAATACGACAACCAAAGAATCAAGATATGGTTGTAATACACTATTCATCATATGCATAAATGCTATTGGGAAATTGGTAAGCCCAAATGACATCATAAGAAACTCATAGTGACCATACTGAGTCCTGAAAGCAGTCTTCAGAATATCTAGATCCTGAATCTCCAGTCGATGATACACACCTCAAATCAATATTTGAGAACACTTTAGCACCATGTAGCTACTCAAATAAGTCACCAATGCATGGTAATGGGTACCTATTTTTCACTGTAACCTTGTTCAACAACCGATAATCAATATATTTCCCCATAGAACCATCCTTCTTCTTCACAAACAGAAATAGGGCACCCCATGGAGATGCATTGGGCTGAATGAAAGCATTATCAAGCAACTCTTGCAACTATTCCTTCAACTCCACTAGTGCCATATGATATGGTGGAATAGGAATAGGCTGAGTGCCGGGCAATAAGTCAGTACCAAAATCTATATCTCTATCAGGTGGCATGCCCATAAGATCTACTGGAAATACATCTGGAAAGTCTCTTACTACCGCAACTGACTCAATGATAGACGTATCAACACTGATATCTCTCGTGAAGGCTAGATATGTGTCACACCCCTTCTCAACCATTCATTGAGCCTTTAGAAATGGCACAACTCTACTAGGATTGTAATCAAATGTACCTCTCCACTCTAACCGCGATAAACTGGCATTGACAGTGTTGTAGTCTTGGCCTGATAATCCAGAATAGCATGATAGGGCGATAACTAGTCCATGCCCAAGATCACACGAACTCTACCATATTGAGTAGCAATAGATCAGCTCTGGTCTCAAAATCATCAATAAAAACTAAACACGATCGATACATACGGTCCGTAATAATAGAATCTCCCACACGCATGGACACATAAATAGGAGAACTCAAAGCATCACGAGATATCCAAATACAGAGCAAAGTAAGATGAAACATATTAATAAGTAGATCCTGGATCAAATAAGACTAATTCATCCCTATGACAAACCACAACCATACATGTGATGACTACATCTGATTTGACTACCTCTATCCTACCCCAAAAAGCATAGAATCTGGCATGGCCTCCTCCTCTAGGGCAACTCCACCCGGTTGACCTCCAGCCCTAGTTGGTTATGCATGTGAATGACAACTAGAGCAAAAACCATGGTGTGTGAAGTCTGTGGACCAGGTGGAATCTGGGGAACCTGAGTAGTCTCTAAAGGTTCACCTTTCTTGAGTCTAGGGTAGTCTCTCAGCATATATCTGGTATTTGGCACACTCAAAATAAGCTCTCGGTGGCTACTGAAACTAGCCCTGGCGTGGTTGGCTAGACTAACCACTGTAAGAGGTGCACTAGATAGTACCTGGGCAAAATGTGTAACCTGAGACCTCGGAATAGCCGGAGTACCACTAGAAGCTAGAAGTGCTAAATGAATTGGACGACTCACATAGCCTCTACCATGACGGGCTGCAGTTGGGGTGCGTCTACCACTATATCCTCTAGAATCTCGAGGCCTTTTGGCCTCCCTATCCTCTCTCTCGCAGACCCACATACCCTTTAACCTCCGTGTGATATCTATCACCTGCTGGTACATAGTATCTGTCTCCAACTCTCGAGGCATGCTGAATCTAATACCAATTGAGCCCCTCGATGAATCTGCGGATTCTCTCTCTACTGTAGAAATCGAGTCAAGTGCATGCCTAGACAACTCACTGAATATGATAGCATACTCTGACACTATCATAGTACCCTAGCGGAGCTGCTCAAACTCTGCGCGCCATGCATCCTGAAAGGTCTAGAGAACAAACTCTCTCAAGAACATCTCTGAAAACTGATTCCATCTGAATGAAGCTGCATCGGCTGGGCTACCTTTAGTGTAAGCCCGCCACAACTGATACGTTGCTCCTGATAGCTGGAATGCAGTAAAATCAAATCTGCACGTCTCCATAATACCTATGGTTTGGAGAATACAATGGCACTTCTCTAGAAACTCTATGGATCCTCTATAGCTATGCCGCTATAAGTTAGAGGATGATACTTCTCGAACCTTTCAAGTTTAAGCTTCTCATTCTTAGATGTCACTGCCTTAACTTCAAGTTGAACCAGAACAACAGGATGCGCTTGCATAACCTCCGGGACCTGATCGACATGGACCCATTGCTCTGGAGTATGGGCGTAGGAGCTTGAGCTCCTCCCCTAGCCTGAGACGTAGCCGGTGCAAGTAGAATCAACCCCGCTTAAGCTAGAGTATAAAAAATGCTAAAAAACTGTGCTAGGGTCTCCTGAAGTGTAGGGGCGACAATAGGCGCCTCGGGTGCATGTCCCCAAACTAGAGTTACTAGTTGCTCTTCGATCGCTGCTCGGGTAGGTGCTCTAGCTGCACCACGTGATCCTCCTCGGCCTCTACCCTAGCCATGGCCTCTCAAAGATCTAGTAGGGGTGAGTGTTTGGTCATCATATCCAATAGTGCGTGTCCTTACCATATGTGAGAGAATAGAAAGTCAAAGATTCAGATTTTGATGTAAACCAATTTGCACGATAAGGAATCACAGAAACAAAATGTTTTGAACAGTTTTGTAGCCTCTCAAAGTTAAGTACAAACGTCTCTATACCTATCCACAAGACTTTAATAAAATTGCTTATGACTTGTAACACCTATGAACCTAGAGCTCTGATACCAAATTGTCACAACCTCAATTTCCCACCTTAGGATGTCGTGATGAAACTAGTCTCTAAGACTATATAAGCCTAACGTGCATAGAGAAATAACGGAAATATTAATAAAATTTCAATTTAAACCATCATATGCTCTACAGAATATTCTAAAACCCCAACTAACTTAACAGTACAACTGACAAATAACTCCCAAAATCTTGTGGAATTGAGTCATAAGCTCTACAGAATATTCTAAAACCTCAACTATAACACCGTTTGAATAAGAAAGTAATAGTAATGAGAAGATAACAGAAGGTGACTCCGAGGCCTACGGATATTGGGAAAGTATACCTTGAGGTCTCCTGAAAGCAGCTAACCAATCAATATCTAGCGTCCAGCATAGGCAAACACACTAGGATCCGCACAAATATGTGCGGAAGCATAGTATGAGTACACCATAATGGTACCCATTAAATATCAAGTCTAACCTCGGTAGAGCAGTGCCGAGGCCAAGTCAAGATACCTACTTAGACAAGATAAATGGAACAAAAATATAACGGGAAATAATGGAAAACGGAGAAGTGAATGATAACAAAGTAGTTTAGCAACGTTAACTAATGGCAAGATTTTTTAAGCAAAAGGAAACAAGAAGGAAACACGTAATGAGAACCACAAATTATCAAATACGGACAAAACTGGTATGGCGAGGAAGAATAAAAGCAACAAGTTCAACCAATAAATCCTTGAAATATGAAATGCACAACAAGAAATCACAATCAATCAACCGTCGCGTATTCACATTTCACAATTTTAGTCACAATGTATCCTTATATCACCGTGTAAGCTTTAGTTTTGAAATTTATTTTTCCTGAAATAGCTATATGTGTTTTAGCCAACCTTATCACACCGCATGGCTTCAAGTAGTTTCCCTACTAGCAACACTCGTATCAAGCCTATCTTATCTCACCACATGCATTTCAACCCCTAGCCTTAAACCACCACATGCATATCAATATCAAAACACAATCACAACTCGTACTACAAGTGCATGTATGCCAAAACTTGCCATAAAGTCAACAATATCAATATTTCCGCAACAAATAACACATGACTCAACCACAATATGCAAAAGAATTTCAATAACAACAAAATGAATGTGAATTTCTCAACAATTAATAACTTTACCTCAATGTGATGACGACTTTTACTCAAACATCAACAACTCAACTAGAAGATATTCCACGAAATAAAAACTTCAAATAAAGTAATTTAATAATTAAAGACGTATCAAGATAATACGGAAGGCAATAACTTCAGCTAAAGTATATAAGAGCAAAATAACAAGTAAGAGGTAGAATAAGTGGGTAACAATGTCAAATAAAGCATATAAGGGTATAATAACTCATGTAGCGGTAGATTAACAATGAGAAATATAAAATGTTATGACAATTCCATTAAAGACATATAAAGAGTCCAAATAACCTAAAGTGGTCAAATACCACATAGAGCCCGTTTGTATGCATTTGTCACCTCGCGCATATATCTTCCACAAAATTCAAATAGCACAATCAACTCAAATTTTAAGGGCTAGTTCCCTCACGTAAAGTTAGGCAAGATACTTATCTCAACTAGGCCAAAACAACCCTAGAAAATAGCTATTCCCCTAAAATTCGCATCCACACAAATTCAATATCACCAAACAATGCAAGGGAAAACAATTACAATATATAAAGCTTTGATCTTTACAAAATTCCCAAAAAGTCAACCCCATGCCCGTCCGGTCAAAAATAGGGTCCAAGGAAAGATTCTGACTACTCATAACCCCACGAGTCCATATATGTATTTTCTTTTTAAATACAAGTCCAAATCTACTCTAAAAACTCAATCTTTATTTTTCAAAAACTTAACAAAATTTCTGAATTTTTCTCTTTGATTATCATAAATTTGATGTTAAATCTATGATATAGTCATGAAATATTATTGAAAATTTATTAGAATCACTTACTCAATATTTGTAGATGAAAATCCCCTCTACAAATCACCTCCTACCGAGTCTAGGGTTCTAAGATATGAGAAATGAGACGAAGTCCCTATTTTTCTATCTTTTGTTCAGTTGCAGATGTCGCAATTACGACAATGGCTTAGAAATTGCAAATTGCGAAGAACTGCTCGCAGTTTAGGCATTGACAGGCCAAGGGAAGCATCGCAAATGTAGCACTAGGTTCGCAAATACGAACCCTGTTCGCAGCGCAATTGCGAAACTACCCCATCCTAGGTCTTCTTCGCAATTACGACCCGGGTATCGAGTTGTAATTGCGATACCAGAGACCCTCTTTGCTAAGGTCACAATTGCAATCCGGTGTTCCCAATTACGACACCAGAGGCATCAATACACCAACAATTCAAGATTTTGTTAAAAACCATTCCAAGACATGTCTGAAACTTATCCGAGCCCTCAGGACTCCAAACCAAAGATACACTAAAATGTAAAAAATCATACAAACTTGCTCACATGATCGAAACATGAAAATAACATATAGAACTACAAATCAGATACCAAAATACATGAATTTTAAAGTAAACTTCAAGAACTTCTAGAATTGCAACCAAGCGTCTGAATACTATCTAATCCACTCCAAATAACACCAAATTTAGCAGGCAAGTTCTAAATAGCATAACCGATCTATCCCAAGTTCCAAAACAAAATTCTGAACACGTTTGCCAAAAGTCAACCTACGGTCAAACTTCTAAATCTCAAATTGTCAATTTTCGGCAAGGCAACATAAATCAACCTACGAACTTCCGAGTTTGATTTTGGGCATATTCCCAAGTCCAAAATTACGATACAAAGCTACCAAAGCCATCAAAATACAGCTCCAGGATATTTTTTTTTACAAAAGTCAAGGTTTTATCAATATTTCTAACTTAAAATACTAAGACAAGAACCAAATGGTCTAACTCAACCCGAAACCTTTCCGGGACGAAACCAATTACCCCGTTAGCCATAAAACCAAAATTACACGTATGTGAAGCATCAAAACGGAAAATGAGGCACAAATTCACAAAATAATTTGTCAGATCATTAATTACAACATCCTCTGAAAATCATTTTATATATATGTTGGACTATGGAAGCTACTCAAATATAAAATTGCTAGTCTTATATTATTTCATTATCATGAAATAATAGGCATAGATATCTGAATTATTTTTATTAATTATGTACAATTCCGTCTAATTTAACTTCAACTTTACTATACTAACTAAACTTGCAACAAATATATGTAGCAGCCCTGGATAATTCAGGTGTGTTAAAGTTTAAGTCAAACTTAAATTGTATGTTAAACAAATGATTCAAGATACTAAAAAGATATAAATATGACCGATAGATTATTGATATGAAATAGAGGTGATTTGAAGCTTAATAAAAGTTTAAGGAACAAGAAAAATTGAAAGCTACGTAACGGGCTAAATATTCAAACAAAGAGAACACAAGGTCTAACATCAAAGAAGCACTACTCTAAATGTGTAAAGAATTTGGCTATGATTTAAACATGAAATTTTGGCCCTTTAACTTAGTTTCTAATACTTCAAATTGTTCATTAATTGAAATTCTGGACAAAATAATATGACTTTGTACCTAATAGTGGTAGTAGAATGGATAGGCTTGTGCTATAGCGAACTAATTCATAAGATTTGGCTAAAGAATAAGAGAGGGTGAAAATATGTCTGCACTATAGCACACTAAGGTGCCCCCACCCTATTCGACCTCCCCTTACTAGATCAACGTGAATATATGCCCCAAACATATATTCTCAAACAAGATAAAATAGTTAGGGAACAATGTTAATCGAGATTTTCACCTCCATCCTCTTCTCAATCTTCAAGGTGAGTTGTTTACATGAATCTTAATTTTTTTTTTCATTTCTCTCAAGAACTTCAAGGAAGAAATTATAAGATTTTACTTCAAAAGGATAATTTTATCAGTTAAACTTCCTAAATAGGAAGTATATACCTATCAATTGATGTTCTATGTATTTCATTTGAAATTTTACATACACATTAAATAAATCCTAAAAAAGGTTCTTGCAAATATGATTTTTTAAAGAGAAGAAGAAGAAGATGATGAGTAGAGATTTGTATCACGACCCAAATCCACATGAATGACATCCGGTACACTACCCCACCCAAGAAAACCAAATTTATATAAGAATACTCATTTATATACCTCTTAGATTTTTCAAAATACAATCATTTCAAATTATTAAAACTAACACATGAGTAGATGTAACGATCCAACTGGTTGTTTTTAGTATTTATATTTTGTTTAGTTGTTTGATGTCTTGAGTAGCTTCATATGATGTATTATGACTTGCCTGAATCATCGACTTTTGTTTTTCAGGTAACGCATGATCGATTTGGATGAATGATTCTCAACTAGGAAGCTTTAAGTTGGAAGAGTTGATCAAGTTTGACTTCGGTATATTTTACCTTGGATCGGAGTTTTAATGATTTTGTAAGGCCTGAATAGTGATTTTGCACTAGGGCGTATGCCGAGATTTGCGTTTGGATGTCACTAGAAGGTTTTGGTACTATTTGGCAAAAGTTAGAAATTTGAAGGTTTGTAAAGTTTATAAGTTTGACTGAGAGTTGACTTCTGTGTTATGGGGTTCAGATTGTTGTTCTAGGAGATGGAAAAGATTTTTTATGTTATTAACAACTTGTGTGCAAAATTTGAGGTCATTCTGAGGTGACTTAATATGGTCCAACACGAGTTTTGGAATGTGAAAGTTCAAAAATTCATTAAGTTTGATTTGATATGCAATTTATGATATGTGTGATTAGAGGCCTCGAGTAGGCTCGTTTATATTTTGTAACTTGTTGGTATATTCGTACGAGGTTTTGAGGGGCTCGGGTGAGTTGTGGATGTGTTTCAGACCATTTCTCGTTTATGTGTGGTTGCTAGTCTAAGTTAGTTCTGGTATTGCGTACCAGCAGTTGGAATTACGCAGGTGCGATGGTCGCAGAAGCAGATTTTGTGGACGCACTTGCAAAGAGGCTGGAGGCTAGTTTTTTACGCCGATTTGGGAGTTTGTGCGTAGCTGTAGAGCCACAGAAGTGGCACTAGTGGCACAAAAGCACATATTGGGCGAGGTGATGTATGTACGCATATGCATAAATTTTATAGAGGTCTGATAAGTGCGTATACAGATATAAAGCGCACATGCAGTGTTGCAGATGCGCATTTGGCATGCAGGAGCAAAAAGGCTGAATCTGAGTGGTCTTTAAATCTGCGATGTAGTCTCCCCAAATGCGGTACCGTAGAAACGACCATTGTTCCGCAGAAGCGAAAATCTCTAAGCAGAAGCTTATATTTCGAGGGTTTGCTCATTTTATTAACAACATGAGATTTAGAGCTTGATTTTGGAGAGAATTTTCACCATATAATTGAGGTAAGTATTTCTTACTGGATTTGATTATATTCCATAATTCCATCTTCGACTTTGGCTTTTGATTGATGATTATAAAAGAGAAATTGGGGGGTTTTTCTCTAAACTTTCCTAAAGTGATTAATTGAGTTTTGAGCATCAATTTCGAGTCAGATTTGAGTGAAATTAGAAAGGTTGGACTCGTAATTAAATGGGTTGACGGAATTTGTAAGTTTTATCGGGTTTCAAGGTGCAGGCCTGAGTTTGACTTTTTGGTTAACTTTGAGATTTTGATTAAAGATTTGACCATTATATGTGAGCGCTCGATATCAGCTGTGCATCGACAGTAGTGATGTCCATGGATGAAGTGTGAGATGTGTTTTTAGTATTTTAGTGATAGGCCATTCTGGAGGACTTGAAGCTAGGTTTGTACCATAGCTTGGGCTCAGTGGTATTCTTGGAATGTAGAAAAGACTGTTGTGTACTTGATTTCTTTTTTTTTATATGTTTTACAACCTCGAGTAATGAGCGTTTTGAGGGATGTTTCATGTTGTTCATTTGCGGGATGAAGTAGATTCTTATGTTTTGTTGACGAGCTTAGACTCGGGTGGATTTAGTGAGTGCATAGTTGTCACGACCCCAATTGTAAAACTATAATCAGCTACCCTGTCATAGAATCAATCTTCACTGTACCTGTTCCAACAAATACCAATAAATAGCATAACAACTAGCAGATGTAGCTAAATGCAATGCAATGCATGATATGACCGCTACGGCGCGTAGCCCGACTCCAATTTTGGGTACCCGTGCTCACTGTGGGGGTTCAGACTCCGGAGGGGCTCCTACAGCCCAAGCACATCTCATAGAGATATTTCCTGCGGCGTGCAGTCCGATCCAACATATATCTCGCTGCGGCGCGCAGCCCGATCCACTACTAGTCAGCTAATATGCAGATACAGCCTCGCAGGCTCAAAAATAGTATTTGAAAACTCTTTTATCATTTTTTCAGTTGGAAAACAATAATGTCAAGTTCCAGAGATTGGAATTGGCATAATAACAAAAATAGCTGCGGGACTAGTAGTAAACTAGCATGTCTATATGATAAGACAATGATAACGATCCTCGCGGGATCCAATAACTAGCTCACGGCCCACATGTATACTCAACCGCCCAAGAAGGGGGTTCCTCGGCTCAAGAGTGGCCATTATCACAATATATATATATATGCAACCATCCGAGAAGGAGGTTCGACGGCTCGAGAATAGCCAATAATACAATATCAACAGGTCGGACTAATATATAGTCTCCAGTTCATGATCGACCCCGCACTCTCAAGAGTGTGCGTGTCTCGCCGCTATACAGCATCACAAAGTGGTATACCGGGGTTTCGAACCCGCTGGTCATCACCCACATCTATTACTCACCTCAATACGGCGTGACGACTACTCCGCAATGCCCTTGCCACGAGAATCAAGCTCCGCACGCGTAGAATCTGATCAAATACAGTAGAAACACAACAAATTAGGCCAACGGGACGACACCCAATCAATACAACTCAATTTACATCAAAATTCCCAAAGTTGTCAAAACCCGACTTTCGGTACGCTTATCGAAAAATCACGGAAGTCACATATTCGGAACCCTCATCTCAATACGAGTCTAAGCATATCAATTTTACCAAATTCGGACTCCATTTGCCCATTCAAAACCTTGATTTTCTAAAGTCCAAGCCTAGGGCTAAATCCTCCATAAATTACCCCAAATTCCTCCATTTTCATGATATAATTGCATAATATTACCAATACTAATCATAGTTTAAGTCCATAGATGATTACCTGATGATTTCCCTTGAATTTCTCTTCAAAATCGCCCAAATCGCCTCTAAAGCCGAGACCCAAAATGTGTGAAATGTTCCGAAATTTTTCTAACTTCTGATACACTTACTTACAGCGATTTTCGCTTCTGCGGAATATTTTCCGCTCCTACGATCCCGTATCCGCGACCAAAGGGTCGCTTCAGCGGTTCCAGGCCCGGCCGGCCATTTCCGCTTCTGCGAGCAAAGGGCCGCTTAAGCGGGCCCGCTTCTGCGAAGGAACTTCCGCTTCTGCGGAAACATCCGCCTCTGCGCACCATTGACCGCTTCTGCGGTCTCGCCCAAGCGGTCGAGTGTCCGCTTCTGCCGACCATGCCCATTTTCTCCCCGTCCGCTTCTGCGATCACTGGCTCGCACCAGCGACCTCGCTTCAGCGGAATGGCTTCCGCTTCTGCGTAACCAGCCGCTCCTGCGCATCTCGTCCGCTTCTGCGGACACGCTCCTGCGTCCAAAATTCCGCAGGAGCGGAAACAACAGAAGCAGGATCCCAACCTGCGCAATTCTTCCACAATTTCTCCCGTTTAACCATCCGAAATCACCCCGAGGCCCCCGGGACCTCATCCAAACATACCAACACATCTTAATACCTTATTCGAACTTGCTCCAATCCTCAAAACACGTCTAATAACACCAAAACCCATAATTCACATCAAATTCAAGCCTAAATTCCTTAAAACATTCCGAATTACACATTCGATCAAAAACCCGACCAAACGACGTCCGAATGACTTGAAATTTTGCAGGCACATCCAAAATCACCTAACGTAGCTACTGCAACTGTCGGAATTCCATTCCGACCCCCGGATCAAAATCTCCCCTACCGTTCGGATTTCACCAAAATTCAACCTTAGCCAATTCAAGCCTATTTCTACACCGGGCCTCCAAATTCAATTCCGATTGCTCCCCTAAGTCACAAATCACCTCCCGGAACTAACCGAATCATCAGAATTCAATTTCGAGCCCTCTAACCAAATAGTCAACTCCGGTTGACTTTCCTTATTCAAGTTTCCTTCAAAAAGGCTATATGCCTCATTTTCAATCCAATTCACTCCTAACTCACCCGATAGACTTTAACACTGATATAATAGCATAAAACATACAATTTCAACATAACGGGGTGGTAATTCCCGTGACGACGGGCCGGGTCGTCACATTCTCCCCCTCTTAAGCAAACGCTCGTCCTCGAGCGGGTCAAGAAACATACCCGAAGTCTCAAACAAGTGAGGATATCTGCTCCGCATCTCCCGCTCGATCTCCCAAGTGGCCTCCTCCACCGGTTGACCTCTCCACCGAACCTTAACTGATGCAATCTCCTTAGACCTCAATTTTCTCACCCGACGACCCAAAATAGCAATAGGCTCCACATCATAGGATAGATCGTCATCAAGCTGGATGGTACTGAAGTCTAATACATGAGACGGATCTCCAATGTACTTCCGGAGCATAGACACATGGAATACTGGATGGACGCTGGATAATCTGGGCGGCAAGGCTAACTCATATGCCACCTCTCCAACTCTCTTGAGTATCTCAAAAGGACCAATGTACCTGGGACTCAACTTTCCTTTCTTCCCAAACCTCATGACACCCTTCATAGGTGAAACCTTCAACAATACCCTGTCACCAACCATGAAAGACAACTCTCGAACTCTACGGTCCGCGTAACTCTTCTGACGAGACTGTGCTGTACGAAGCCTCTCCTGGATCAACTTTGCTCTATCTAGAGCATCCTGGACTAACTCAGTCCCTATCAATCTAACCTCACCAGGCTCAAACCATCCCACGGGGGATCTACACCGCCTGCCATACAATGCCTCATACGGGGCCATCTGAATACTCGACCGATAACTGTTGTTGTAGGCAAACTCAGCAAGTGGTAGGAACTCATCCCACGAACCACCAAAATCAATCACACAAGCTCGCAACATATCCTCCAAGATCCGAATAGTGCGCTCAGACTGTCCGTCTGTCTGGGGGTGAAATGCTGTACTCAACTCAACCCGCGTACCCATCTCTCGCTGAAATGCTCTCCAAAACTGAGAAGTGAACTGAGTACCCCTATCGGATATGATAGACACTGGAACTCCATGCAACCGAACAATCTCTCGAATAAAGATCGATGCCAACCGCTTCGATGAGTAGGTAGTACTAACTGGAATGAAGTGAGCTGACTTGGTCAGTCTATCCACAATCACCCATACAGAATCAAACTTCCTCGCCGTCCGAGGGAGTCCAGTAACAAAGTCCATAGTGATCCTCTCCCATTTCCACTCAGGAATAACAATGCGCTGAAATACACCACCGGGCCTCTGATGCTCGTACTTAACCTGCTGACAATTGAGGCACCGTGCTACATGTCCGACAATGTCCATTTTCATCTTTCTCCACCAATAGTGCTGTTTCAAATCTTGATACATCTTCGCGGCTCCTGGATGGATAGAATACCGCGAGCTATGGGCCTCCTCCAGAATCAACTCACGAAGGCCATCAACATTGGGCACACATATCCGGCCCTGCATCCTCAATACACCGTCACTATCAATGGTGACATCTCTAGCATCATCATGTTGAACTCTGTCCCTAAGGACAGCCAAATGTGGATCATCATACTGGCGCTCACGAATACGATCATATAGAGATGACCGAGATACAACACAAGCCAATACCCGGTTGGGCTCCGAAATATCTAACCTCACTAGCCGATTGGCTAGCACCTGAACATCATAAGCAAATGGCCTCTCCTCAGCTGGAATATATGCCAAGCTCCCCATACTGACCGCCTTCCGGCTCAAAGCATCGGCCACCACATTGGCCTTTCCCTGATGATATAATATAGTAATGTCATAATCCTTCAGCAACTCCAGCCATCTCCGCTATCTCAAATTAAGGTCTTTCTGTTTGAACAAGTGCTGGAGACTACGATGGTCGGTATACACCTCACAAGACACGTCGTACAAATAGTGCCTCCAAATCTTCAATGCATGAACAATGGCGGCTAGCTCCAAATCATGAACAGGATAGTTCTTCTCATGCGGCTTCAACTGCCGAGAAGCATAAGCAATTACCTTACCTTCCTGCATCAACACACAACCTATCCCCACTCTCGAGGCATCAAAATAAACGGTATATGAACCTGAAGCTGATGGCAATACTAACACTGGAGCTGTGGTCAAAGCTGTCTTGAGCTTCTGAAAGCTCTCCTCGCACTCATCCGACCACACGAATGGTGCACCCTTCCGGGTCAATTTAGTCAATGAAGAAGCAATGGATGAAAATCCCTGAACAAACCGGCGATAATATCCCGCCAAGCCAAGAAAACTCCTGATCTCTCTAGCTGAGGACGGTCTAGGCCAACTCTGCACCGCCTCTATCTTTTTCTGATCAACCTGAATACCATCACGAGACACCACATGTCCCATAAATGCTACGGACTCGAGCCAAAACTCGCACTTGGAGAATTTAGCATATAGCTTCTCCTCTCTCAATCTCTGCAACACAATACTCAAATGCTGAGCATGCTCCTCCTAACTACGGGAGTAGACTAGAATGTCATCAATGAACACAATCACAAATGAATCCAAATAAAGCCTGAACACACTGTTCATCAGATGCATAAATGCTGCTGGGGCGTTGGTCAGCCCAAACGACATCACAAGAAACTCATAATGACCATATCGGGTCCCGAATGCAGTCTTCATAATATCCGAGTCCCTGATCTTCAGCTGATGATAGCCTGAACGAAGATCGATCTTAGAAAACACCCTCGCACCCTGTAACTGATCAAACAAATCATCTATGCGCGGTAGAGGGTACTTGTTCTTCACTGTCACTTTGTTCAATCGCCTATAATCAATACACATTCGCATGGAACCATCTTTCTTTTTAACAAATAATACCGGCGCACCTCACGGAGACACACTAGGAAGGATGAAACCCTTATCCAGAAGTTCTTGAAGCTGCTCTTTTAGTTCTTTCAACTCGGCTGGTGCCATTCGATAAGGAGGAATGGATATGGGCCGAGTGCCCGGCACCAAGTCAATGCCAAAATCAATATCCCTGTCCGGCGGCATGCCCGGCAGGTCTGAGGGGAATACATCTGGGAAGCCCCTTACAACAGGTACAGAATCAATGCTAGGAGACTCAGCTCCACATCTCTCACAAAAGCTAAGTACGATAAACACCCTTTTTCAACCATCTTCTGAGCCTTTAAGAACGAAATAACACGGCTAGGGACGAAATCGGTCGAACCCCGCCACTCAATCCGAGAAATACCAGGAATGGCCAACGTAACTCTGTCTTAGCATGACAGTCCAATATAGCATGATACGGAGACAACCAATCCATACCCAATATAACATCAAAGTCCACCATCCCCAACAATAACAAATCTGCCTGGGTCTCCAGACCCCCAATAGATATAACACAGGATCTATAAACATGATCCACAACAATCGTATCACCCACGGGGGTGGATACATGAATAGGTAAATCAAGACTACCACGAGTCGCACCCAAGTGATGTGCAAAATCAGAGGACACATAAGAATATGTGGACCCTGGATCAAATAGAACGAGGCATCTCTGTGACAGACAGAAATGATACCTGTAATCACTGCATCGGAGGCAACTGCATCACGCCTGTCAGGAAGTGCATAGAATCGCGCCTGGCCTCCACCGGATCTCTCCTCGCCCTTGAGGCGACCACGAGAAGACCGACCTCCACCTCTACTAGACCGAGATGGTGTCGAAGAGGAGGGCTGATCCCTCGCTGAGTCCTGCCCTACGTAGTCGAGGGCACTCGTCTCCTCATGTGGCAAAACTCACCACACTCATAACATGCACCGGTGCTGGAGGAGTAGGTGTTGCACTCCGGGCTGGAGGGCACTAAGCGATGACCGACCCTGTCGAAACCCCTGTCGACCACGACCATGAGAACCTCCGCTCCGCTCGGGCGGCTCGAATGAGAAGGTTCAGACGAGCGACCTCGGCTCTCGTCGGGAATGCCTCAGATGGAGCACCACTCGAAACCGCCGAACCACGAGGCCTCGGCCTCCCGCTCCTCTCTCTCGGCGACGATCCGCCTCAATGGAGCGTGCCATATCGGCTACCTGCTCAAACGATGATGACAGAACTCGCTCGCTGGTCATGAGAATACGGATAGAGTAGTTGAGGCCATCAATGAACCTCTCGATCCTCTCCCTATCGGTCGGGATCATCCATGTGGCATGCCTAGCTAACTGAGGTGAATCTAAGCTCATATCGGGTCAGCGAACATGTCGCCTCGAATCAACCACTCAAATCGGCGACGTAGCTCTCGCAACGAGACCGAGGTACATATTTCTCTAGAAAGAGAGTAGAAGACTGCTGCTAGGTGAAGAGGTGCTGCTCTAGCAAGCCTACGCCTCTCAAACTCCTCCCACCAATCAAATGCGGGACCGATGAACCGAAATGTAGTAAATGAAACTCGCCCTCAACGCCACCCGTACGCAGCATCTTTCGACACTTATCCAAGAAACTCCGGGCATCCTCGCCTCAACGCCACTGAAATGGGGTGGTGAAGTCTACCAAATCTCTCAAGACGACGCTGGCTCGTCATCGGGCATAACCTAAACCATATGCTCTGGAGCTGAGCCGGTGCAGCTGGAGGAATAACCGGTGCAACCACCTGAACGGGGACCGCCTGCGGTGTCGAAGTCCCCGAACAACCGGTCGGTGTGCGAGCCGCAGAGGTGCCGACCGACCACCTCGACCGAGATGTCGCTACGATGGCGGTAGCTGAAACTACTCGAGCCAAACCGGAACACACCGATAATATTTGAGCAAGAGTCTCCCGAAGACCGGGAATAGCAATAGATATAGTCTCGCCCCGAACGGGACCGCCGAGCATCAACCACCGGGGCTGCTCCTCTGAACCGGTACAACGGGCGGGTCGACTGGCACCTCAGCCGCCCTACATCTAACTCTAGCACGACCGCGCCCGGCCTCTAACGAGTGGCAATGGAGGTCGTCCACCTCGTCTCGATGCTCGCGTTCTCGCCATCTGCGAGAGAATAGAATATGGAAATTCAGTTCTCAGAACAACAAGATCACACGATAGAGTTCAAGAAAAGTGAAGTTTTCCTAAAGGTTCGCAGCCTCCCGAGGATAAGTACAGGCGTCCCCGTACCGATCCACAAGACTCTACTAACCGCCTCAAGACTCATGAGGCCTAGTAAACCTAGGCTCTGATACCAACTTGTCACGACCCCAAATCCGGTCGTGATGGCGCCCAACACATTGCTAAGCCAGCCTGATCAATCAATATCAACAACGGAGCTAGAAGCTCTCTTTAACCCATTTAAGCATTTCAAAATATGAAACAATAGTAATACTTATACCAACAATGGGGAGACCAAGTCCCAAAATATACTAACTCCCATAGACCGAAGGGTCAAGAGTCATGAGCCTCTACTCTGAACATGAGTGTATAAAGGTTTACAAGATACCAAGTGCGGAAAGAAAAGTTAATACAAAATTAAGACAGTAAGAAGGAATATCGGGTCCTGCGGACTCTACAGCTACCTCGAATATCCACAAGCGTCGCCTCGCACAGCTACTGGATCACTGCTGAGAGGTACCTGGATCTGCACACAAGGTGCAGGGAGTAAAATGAGTACTCTGCCAGACTCAGTGGTAATAAACAAGGGTAAGACAGCGCAGATAAGAAATCCGCAATAAAGCACTATGTAAAGCTATAATCAGCTACCATGTCATAGAATCAATTTTCACTGTACCTGTTCCAACAAATACCAATAAATAGCATAACAACTAGCAGATGTAGCTAAATGCAATGCAATGCATGCTAAATGCAAATGTATATTTTTTGTATTTTTTATATGAATTTTCATGCAACTAATTAATACGCAAAATTGTGAAAAAATAAGGAAAAATTGTTTATTTTGAATTTTATGGGAATAACTCATATATAGGGTAAAAATCACGTGCTCACACCAGTCAACTAATATGCAAATACAGCCTCGCAGGCTCAAAAATAGTTTTGAAAACTCTTTTATCATTTTTTTCAGTTGAAAACAGTAATATCAAGTTCCAGAGAGTGGAAATAGCATGATAACAGAAGTAGTTACGGACTGGTAGTAAACTAGCATGTCAATATCAGAAGACAATAATAACGATCCTCGCGGGATCCAATAACTGGCTCACGGCCCACAAGTATACTCAACCGCCCAAGAAGGGGGTTCCCCGGCTCAAGAGTGGCCATTATCACGGCCCACAAGCATACTCAACCGTCCAAGAAGGAGGTTCAACGGCTCGAGAATAGCCAATAATACAGTATCAACAGGTCGGACTAATATATAGTCTCCAGTTCATGATCGACCCCGCACTCTCGAGAGTGTGCGTGTCTCGCCGCTATACAGCGTCACAAAGTGGTATACCGGGGTTTCGAACCCGCTGGTCATCACCCACATCTATTACTCACCTCAATACGGCACGACAACTACTCCGCAATGCCCTTGCCACGAGAATCAAGCTCCGCACGCGTAGAATCTGATCAAATACAGTAGAAACACAACAAATTAGGCCAATGGGACGAGACCCAATCAATACAACTCAATTTACATCAAAATTCCCAAAGTTGTCAAAACCCGACTATCGGTACGCTTATCGAAAAATCACGAAAGTCACATATTCGGAACCCTCATCTCAATACGAGTCTAAGCATATCAATTTTACCAAATTCGGACTCCATTTGCCCATTCAAAACCTTGATTTTCTAAAGTCCAAGCCTAGGGCTAAATCCTCCATAAATTACCCCAAATTCCTCCATTTTCATGATATAATTGCATAATATTACCAATACTAATCATAGTTTAAGTCCATAGATGATTACCCGATGATTTCCTTGAATTTCTCTTCAAAATCGCCCAAATCGCCTCTAAAGCCGAGACCAAAATGTGTGAAATGTTCTGAAATTTTTCTAACTTCCGATACACTTACTTACAGCGATTTTCGCCTCTACGGAATATTTTCCGCTCCTACGAGCCCGTATCCGCGACAAAAGGGTCGCTCCAAGCGGTTCCAGGCCCGGCCGGCCATTTCGCTTCTCGCGAGCAGAGGGCCGCTTAGCGGGCCCGCTTCGCGAAGGAACCTCCGCTTCGCGGAAACATCCGCCTCGCGCACCATTGACCGCTTCTCCGGTCTCGCCCAAGCGGTCGAGTGTCCGCTTCCGCGGACCATGCCCATTTTCTCCCCGTCCGCTCCTGCGATCACTGGCTCGCACCAGCGACCTCGCTTCGGCGGAATGGCTTCCGCTTCTGCGTAACCAGCCGCTCCTCCGCATCTCGTCCGCTTCTGCGGACACGCTCCTGCGTCCAAAATTCCGCAGGAGCGGAAACAACAGATGCAGGATCCCAACCTGCAATTCTTCCACAATTTCTCCCGTTTAACCATCCGAAATCACCCCGAGGCCCCGGGACCTCATCCAAACATACCAACACATCTTAATACCTTATTCGAACTTGCTCCAATCCTCAAAACATGTCTAATAACACCAAAACCCATAATTCACATCAAATTCAAGCCTAAATTCCTTAAAACATTCCGAATTACACATTCGATCAAAAACCCGAACAAACGACGTCCGAATGACCTGAAATTTTGCAGGCACATCCAAAATCACCTAACGAAGCTACTGCAACGGTAGGAATTCATTCCGACCCCCGGATCAAAATCTCCCCTACCGTTCGGATTTCGCCAAAATTCAACCTTAGCCAATTCAAGCCTATTTGTATACCGGGCCTCCAAATTCAATTCCGATCGCTCCCCTAAGTCACAAATCACCTCCCGGAACTAACCGAATCATCGGAATCCGATTCCGAGCCCTCTAACCAAATAGTCAACTCCGGGTTGACTTTCCTTATTCAAGTTTCCTTCAAAAAGGCTATATGCCTCATTTTCAATCCAATTCACTCCTAACTCACCCGATAGACTTTAACACTGATATAAAAGCATAAAACATACAATTTCAACATAACGGGATGGTAATTCCCGTGACGACGGGCCGGGTCATCACAATAGTGGTTGTAACTATGGTATGGCATAAAAGATACCAGTTTGGGACTAAGAAGGTAGGTAATCTCCCCATGGGGATAGTTGGTGTAATCCTTGTGATGTTTGTATGGAGTGGGTTGTGTGTGTTACAATTAGGGTTTGGAACGTTTGAGGAAGTTGACTTGACTGTCTCGAGGATGAATATGAGCTTAACAGATGATTTGAGGCATCTCATGATTTGTGTTACATGAGCTTATGAAGGATTTATTTGAATTAAAGTGGGGCATCATGGCGGTTGTGGAGTAAAGGTATTGTGGTTTATGGAATGTTGTGTTTTATGGCTTTGAGCCAAGTGGGGGATGCTGGTATTGACGATCAGATTGCATAGTTTTGTGTTATGTTAGATTTGGTCTGAGTCATATTTGCGGATCAGTTATGTCTTGTAGAGGTCAATTTTTAGGATGACTTGAGCAAGAAAATTTTGGGATGCATAATGTATTAAAATTTATTTTTGGACATAATGGAAATCTTGGAATGATTTGGGTTACTAGTTGTAGTGAATGTAATGTTCTAAGGAAAGGGACTTGCTCGATTGCTTAGAGATATGAGTTACTTCTTTGGATGTCGGTGTGCTAAAGGAACACTATGTGTTTAGATATTTTGAGTGGTGCAATTGTGATTTGAGCAGAGTGGATGACTTTCGTGAAGGTTTTAATTGGGTTCGAGATTCATATGTGGTATTTGTAAAGTTTATGGATTTGTATATGGCTATGATTTAAGATTTGTATTGGATGGTGCTAGGATTTGCGGTATTTCTGTATCACTATAGATTCTACATTTCAGCATTTGAGAGGTTAAATAAGTATCTTTAGATACACATAATGTCTCTTCAGTGTGGGTATCTCGATTGTAGTATTTTTAGGCACCTAAGAGGGCATACAACGGCTCATAGGCTATAGGATGATGTGATTTCATGTTAGGATCTCCTACGGTGAGCTTTGGGGAAGGATCATAGTGTGCTTGCAAGGAGACGTGTTACTTGAAGGATATTTGGATGGAAATCAAAGAAATATGTTAGTTTGGTAATAGGTTGAATCAACATTGTAATAGAAATAATCAATTCTTTTGGTTTTTATAATCTGATAAGGCTTTACCGTGTTTTGTGGCAATACTCTTGATTTTTGGTGACCTGTGTGACTTGTTTGAGTTAGAGGAATTCAATGTTGATGGCTTGGTTATGCGTAAATAGATTTCGAAGAGTTCTCGATAATTTCTACTAAGAGTTGAGATGGATATCTTCTACAGGCATGGGGAGTTTGTTGTGTGTTGTGATTTTCTCATGGATGGGGGTCACGTGGAAGGTTTCAGAATGATTGAGTAAGTGTCCTGCTTGTTACTCAGGGTGGATAGTGGGGTTCTCGTATTTTTATATGATGGCATGATAGATGCGGTACTACTTGTGGAATTAAGACTTGCATGTGCAAGTTGCAGTTCAGTTTCGAAGGGATGGCATGAATTCTAGCCAGTTATAAGATGTTTAGAAGAATGATGGTACTATTTTATATCACCTGATAGAGTTCGCATTTTGTAAGGCGCATTGTGTTTTAACCTACATATGCATCTTTGGTATTACGGTACTCGTCTGGTTGATCGACTGCTAATGTTCAAGTTTTTTCTATGTGGCATAAAGGAACTATGGAAGTATTTCTCATGGAATGATAGTGTATGAAGGATGTGTCAATCACTTGAGTGGTCAAGTTAGGATCAGATATGGTGATTCACGTATTATAGGGATTTAAAAACTAGGAGTTCTCTGAGGCAGATTGTTCTTTTGTTGCGTACTTTGAAGGCATGGCCAAAGTTAGACAACTAAAAGTATGTCCATGGGTAGGTTATTGTAAACTTTTGAAACTTTATCTATCTATGTGTGGATGATCGGAGTTGTTTTGGGGCACATTGGTAGCCTAGTGAGGATGTGTATTCTACACTAGGCTAGATTTGTTGACTATGCATGACTATTGTTGCATGATGTGCCATTCGGTTAGAATTGATCTTATTCGTACATGATATTTTCCATGTGTTACTCTTCTATTCTGCAATGGACTATGAGACTGTTGACTATTACACACGTGATGCAGTTCTGTTTGGATCTAGTTGCAAAATTCGGCAAGATGGTTGTTGGGTGTTGAATGGTTGGTTGCACCTTGATTATGGTCTTTCTTGTTTGTGGTATATGGTGTTATCCTCTTCTCCATGGTTATGGTTATGCACTTTGCATATTCGTTGTTGTTATGATTATGGTTATTGATTGTGAGTATCATGGTTTGAGTTATTTCATATAGACCGATGTTTAGATGGGGTCCTACATTGCAGGGGAGTTATGTTGGGTTATGATACTTTGGGTTCATTTCGTGTTCCTTGGTTCTCCATATGTAATGGGGTTTATAGCATTGTGCAAGTAGTGGTGCTTGTTGAGTTTGCGGGTCGGTTCTCTCATTAGATTCACTTTCTATTTTGGGTACATTCAAGTTGTTGTTTACTGGTGCACAGATTGTACGGTTTGTGTCTTAGGAAGTATTGGTTTGGAGTGATAGTAAAGCAGCTTGCATTTGATAAGAAGAGGTCATTAGACCTGGAATGAATGATATATGATTTGATTTCAATATATTTGAAAGAATAACATAGAGGTTAGCTTATAATTTTGTAATGGTTCCTATCGGGCGAGAGAGCTCCACGACTAGTTGATTTGATGAGCGGTTATGAGTTTCTAAGTGTTTCATCCATCATGGGTAGCGTACAAAGGTTTAGAACAAGGTTTTATTTGATATGAGTTGTTACCGATACCAGATTTGTCATTGAGTAGCTATTGTGGCCGGAAGTTATTTGTAAGGCCCTATGAAATTCTTCTCAAAAACCCGAAACTCGTAGTGCCAAGTTAGGAATATGTATTAGAAATTTATAAAATTCATGCGGCCCATTACGCGACTGTATAATAGCAATGCGGGCCGCATAACTGACGCAGAGTGAGGCAGAATGTTGGCTAATTTGAGGACAACTATGCGGCTAAATTATGCGATTGCATAATTGATATGTGGGACATATAGCTGTCGCATAACCTCCATGGGATTTTTGGGAGGGGCAGTTCTACGGTGCATTATTGACCGCAGAACAGGTATACAGACCGTATTTTGGTCGCATACTCGGGCAGAATGTTAAATTTTTGAGGATTATTTTTGTGGTCCATTTTGTGGGCCATATATCAGTTATGCGGTCATGTATGCGACCGTAGAGTTAGTTGGGGCTCCTTTTTTTAACTTTTAAACTCCGACCCCATCTCATTAAAAATACTCCATTAGACCCTTTATGCTATTTTCTACTATATTTAGAGTGAAAGGAGAATTCTAGAGAGAGGAAGTGATTCTCACTAACTCCTCATTCAACCCTTACCCAAATCTTTGAAGATTATCAAGAAAAATTACTAAGCCTTCTTTCTAAGAGATCGAAGTTGCTAAGAGTTTTGGAATTTTGTATGAATTCAAGGAAAACTCTATTGAGGTATGTATGTCTAAAATCCCCTCTTCTTAGAAATTGAGCTCCTTTGGTATCCATGCAAATGTTGTAAGACCAAAACTTGATTGATGTATTGATTGTTATTCCACATGAATTGGTATTGCAAATTTATAAACGTGAAAGGTGTGCCTCAATGTGTTTAATAAACTATTCTTGGTAATTTAAGGATGTGTGAATAATGTGAAGCATGAGTTGAAATGCCTAGACTTCAAGTCAAGTTTAAACTGAGATTATTATGCCAAACTATTTGAAATCTTCTCTATGCTTACAACTTGAATTTCTCTTTTATGTGCCTATGATCTTAAATTGCAAGGTTAATGTGGAAAGTGGGAATAATGTGTAATGTGGGGAAAAGAATTTGAGTTATGAAATATGGCCTACTGCTAAGTATGATGCGATAATTGTGACCCCAAGTGCCAATTAATTGATATATATGAAATAAAGATTGAAATGAGATGATTAATAAAAAAGGAACAACGTCTTGGTAAGACGGCCTAGCCGATCGGGCCGTGATCGGATATTATGCCGCACATGATGGTATTGTGCTGATATTGAATCTGGAAAGTGATAATGAGAATGTGATTGAGATACATGTCTCAAATTAGGCAACCTAGCCGATCTGGTCATGATCGGGCTCCGCGCAAGAAAGCGGTAGTATTGTGAATGATGATGAACAATATTAAATGCCCCAACCTAAAGCTATGAAAATTATGTGAAAGTTATATGATCCTTTATTTTATGATGTGGTGATCATTCAAAGCTTTTGATTGATCCTTATAATTTCTTCTTTCTTGTATGATAGTTCTTTCTAATGAAATAGTGTTTAGTTATACATACTATTACTATTCCATAGCATTAATGCCCTTTTTGCCGGGGGCGCTACATATTTGAATGTATGTAGGTGGCTTCATAGAAGACAGTGCCGATTGTAAGTAGCGGAGCATCCTCTACTCAGCAATTTTGGTGAGCCCCTTTTCTTCTAGGGGTTATGCAGTATGGCTTTTGTTATAAATTATCACTTTTAGGTATAGTCGGGGCCTTGTTGCCGACATTATCATAACTATCTTTTGTATCTTTAGAGGCTCCATAGACATTTGTGTGGGTTATGTACGGGTATTGGATGGGTCAATAAAGCTGTGTTGTAATTTTAAACTCTAGTTCTTCTAAACTGTATCTGTATGAAGTCTTAGAAACTTAAATATGGTTTTAGTGTTGTAATATAAAATGAACTAACATTATTGCAAGTACGATCTTTCCTACTATCCAAAATGAAAGTATAGTTTCCTTGATCATAGTAAAATGGGGTAGAAAGTGTCAAAAAGGCTTGCTCAATTGGTTCACTCGATTGAGCATCGATCGCGCCTCCCCGAGGTTGAGGCGTGATATTATTGATGAGATTATCTGAGTCATATGGTATATTATGTGATTAAATATTGGGTCATGGTTATGGCCATACAACTTGTTAAGGCTTATATAGTGTGTAGATGTGAGAATTAGGTCTTGTAATGGTTTTCGGATGTTGGATATTTGATTCCAAGGTTTATGGGCTAAGGTTGAAACACGATCTTCTATTAGGTTGTGTTGTCATACTTATATGGATCGGGGTGATGTGGGATCACCCATGGGCACATGCAGGATGAGTTTACATAGTTATTTGATGGCTTGGCACGTTCGAGGACGAAACGTATGTTAAGTGGGGGAGAATGTAACGATCTAACCGGCCGTTTTGAGCATTTTCATTATGTTCAACTATTTGAAGTCTTGATTAGCTTTATATGATGTATTATAACTTGCGTGAATCGTTGTCTTTAGTTTTCAGATGATGCATGATTGATTTGGAAGAAAGATTCTCAACTAGGAAGCTTTAAGTTTGAAGAGTTGACCAAGTTTGACTTTGGTGTATTTGACCTTGGATTAGAGTTTTCATGGTTTCATTAGGTCCTCATAGTGATTTTGGACTAGGGTATGCCCAAATTTGCATTTGGATGTGCCTAGAAAGTTTCGGAAAAAGATGGAAAGTTAAAGGTTTGGAATATTCATAAGTTTGACCGAGAGTTGTCTTTGGTATTATCGGGTTTGGATAGTTGTTCTGCGAGTTAGAAAAAGCTTGTTATGTCATTTGGAACTTGTGCGCAAAATTTGAGGTCATTCCAAGGTGATTTGGTATGGTTCGACACAAGTTTTGGGAGTTGGAAATTCAAAACTTTATTAAGTTTGATTTGATGTGCGATTCATGGTTTTGTTATTGATATGTATAATTTGAGGCCTCAAGTAGGTCCGTGGTATGTTTTGGAACTTGTTGGTATGTTCAAACAGGGTTTTGAAGGGATCGGGTAAGTTGTAGACGTATTTCAGACCATTTCTCCTTGATGTGTGGTTGCTGGACTTAGCTGGTTCAGGTGTTGTGCACGTACAGTTCGAATTATGCATGTGCGATGACCGTAAAAGTGGATATTTTGGATGCACTTTTGAAGTGTCTATCTACACCAATGCGGAATTTTGTGTGCACGTGTTGAGCCACTGAAGAGGCACCAGTGATGCAAAAGCGCATTTTGGGTGAGGTCATGTATGTCCATAGATGCGGAAATTTTACGCAAATGCGATAAGCGTAGATGCGAATTTGGAGCGCATTTGCAGAATTTTGTGCACACGTGATGAGCCATTGAAGAGGCACCAGTGATGCAAAAGCGCATTTTGGGTGAGGTGATATATGTCCATAGATGCGAAAATTTTACGCAAATGCGATAAGCGCAGATGCGGATATGGAGCACATTTGCATTGTCACAGATGCGCATAAAGGTGTGCAGGACCGAAAAAGCTCAATTTGAGTGTTCTTCGTATATGCAATGTAGTCTCTACAGATGCAATATCGCATAAGCGATCGTTGTTCCCCAGAAGCGGAAATATATGGGTAGAAGCTTATAATTCGAGGGTTTGCTCATTTTCTTTGCAACTTGAGATTTAGAGCGCGATTTTAGGAGATTTTAGAGAGAATTTTCACCATATGGATTAGGGTAAGTATTTCCCACTCAGTTTTGATTATATTTCATGATTCCATCTTCGATTTTGGCATTTGATTGGCAATTTTTAAAGAGAAATTGAGGTTTTTTCCTAAACTTTCTTAGAGTGATTAAGTGACTATTGACCATCAATTCAGAGTCGGATTTTAGTGAAATTAGTATGGTTGGACTTGTAATTGAGTGAATTGTAAGAATTTGTGAGTTTTGTCGGGTTCTGAGGTACGGGCCCGGGTCTGACTTTTTGGTTGACTTTGAGCTTTTGATTAAATATTCAACCTTTTTGTTTAATTTGTCTCGTATGGAATTATTTTATGATTGATTTACTTTTAGCTAGTTTTGAGCCATAGGAGGTCGATTCGCGCGGGATGACATTTTTAGAGTATCGTTTGGCTTGCTTGATATATGTTTTGGCTTGCTTGAGGTAAGTATGCTATCTAAACTTGGTTGAGGCACTAGTTGACTGAGTTATTTGTGATAGCTATGTTCTATGGGTGCATATATGTGAGGGGGTTGGTCCCATGTGTAAGCACCAGAGTGTTTATCTATGTTTGGGATAGTGCTTAGGCTATGATATGCCTAGAGTTGACAGTTAAGCTTTAAGCTATGACATTTCTCATACTTGTAACCTTGTTATGAACAATTTTATCCGTGTTTGAGGGTTTTATAGAGACTTAATTCACTAAGTAAACTTGATAATTGATATTTCTATAATGGAATTGCCGATTTGAGCTATGATACCACACTTTGCACAGTCCTATACTTAGCATGCCATTATAACAGTCCATGGGCATGAAATTTGATACTCATTCTTCATATACTTGTATTCATGTATATTTTCTTCTGTGAAATATGATTTGGAATGGATTTCTGTGAACTCGTTTGGTGGATCATATTGTTATGCATGTGAACACGCTAGGCAGAATGTATTAATATGCTTGTGATCATACCAGACGGATTGTATTGTTATGCTTGTGCCTACATCGAGCGAATATACTATTTTGCCTGTGACCACGCCGGGCGTATTGTGTTGTTATTCCTGTGACCACTGCTGGCATATTGTGATATAGCCTGTGACCACGCAGGGTGGATCCATTATATTGAGCATGTGACCACGCCAGATGGACTATGATATTGAGCATGTGACCATGCTGGGCTGGTAGCACATTGAATTGGGCGTCCTTGCATGTGGATAATGATTCATTCCTCTAGGGTTACCCTTTCATGTTTCTTTCTTGGTGGTGTACACACGAATTGTGAGAACCGACGAGTTTCTATTTGATGTAAGCTTTGGGAGAGCTTGTTATTATGGGGACCACAACATACTGATATTTGGTTATTACAATTCATCTTTACTTGCAATGTCCTAGACGGTTTACCTTATTTACTTGCATATCTTCCTTATATGCCAGATTGTTCACTGAGTAGAACATTTTAAAATAACAAATTGTGAGCACCAAGATGGTTTTACCTAAGATTTTCCTGATTTGATCATATATCTGTTTTGTACTTATTGAAATTATGAATTGTATAGGTTATAGCGAGTATCATTTTTAATTCTTGCTTCTATTACGTCACCGAGGTTAGTTATGATACTTATTGAGTACATAGTATAATGACTCGGCCGGTCGTTTTGAGCTCTAGTGATCCATTCGGTGGTTTGAGACTTTGAGTAGCTTCATATTATATATTATGACTTACGTGTATGGTTGGTTTTGATTTTTGAGGGATTCGAGATTGATTTGGAAGAATATTTCTCGTGTTAGAAGCTTTAAATTGGAAGAGTAGCCATAGATTTGACTATTGGGTAAACGGACACGAAATCGGGTTTTAATTATTCCAATAGGTTTGTATGATAATTTCGAACATGTACACAAATTTTGGTTAAATTCCAATGATTTTGGGATAAGTTTGGGTTGTATAGTTTGACGTCGCTTTGACCATAAAGATTACCCTATTGAGCAAATGGCCTTTAGATTTATTTTTCGATTAAACCATTATATTCGTATTGTAATTTTGAAAAATAGCAACTGGAATCATCAAGTTTCAACATCGTATGAGAAACTTATGGTTATTTTTCTAAGAATTAGGCGGCAAAATTTTTCAGATTAATTACGAACCACTGAATTCATATGTAAAAATCTGCACTATTTTCAAATATTAAAACCAACATATCTCCTTCATTATAAGGTCAAATGGAGTGATTCAAACTCTTAAATTGATTGAAACATTACAAAGAATCCATTGAAGGCATCAAAAGTGAGTTTAGGAATTCTTTAGCATAAGAAACAAGGCAGAGGCAGAAACATATAATATTGAAGGTTTGTTCATTTGGTCATATTTTGAGTTCGGGAGCTCGGATTTGGGCAATTTTGGAGGTGATTTTCATCACATGGATTGGGATAAATGTTCTATACTTGATTTTTATTATATTTCATGAATCTAATTTTATCTAAAATTTCACAAAGTGATGTTTTGAGTTTTCAACATCGATTGGGAGACGGAATTGAGTGAAACTACTATGGTTGGACTTGTAATTAAGTGATTTATCGGATTTCGCGAATTTCCTTGAATTTTGAGGTGCGGGCTCGGGCTTGACTTTTTGGTTGACCTTGGGCTTTTAATTAAAGATTCTAGCTCTATCAATTGAGTTTGTTTCCCTTGGCATTATTTGATGTTCTTGAGTTGCTTTTGGCTAGTTTTGAGTAGTTCGAAGGTCGGTACACACGTGATGCCATTTCTAAAGTATTATTTGGCTTGGTCGATATTGCATTTGGCTTATTTGAGGTAAGTATCTTATCTAAACTTGGTTGAGGCACTAGTTGCCTGAATTATTTATGATTTCTACGTGCTATAGGTGCGCACATGTGTGGGGTTTTAACCATATGCTAACACAAAGGGTATTTATCCATGCTCGGGTTGTGCTTAGGCTATGATAAGCCTAGAATTGACTGTTAAGCTTTAATCTATGATACTTCTCGTATTTATAACATTGTATGAGCTATTTGAGCCATTTTTAGGCTACATAGAGTTTTGATCCCTGAATGAACATGATAAATGCTATTTTGTGCTAAAATTCCCTTTTTGAGCTACGATAGCAGCACAATATGCACATGCCTAGATTTTATCATGTCATTTATACTAGTCCAGGAGCATGAGATTTGTTACTCATTCATCACATACATGTGTTCTTGTTTATTTTCTCATGTGTGATATGATTGGACTTCATACTTATGACCATTCCAGGCGAATTATGTTGTTATGCCTATGACCATGCCATACAAATTGTGTTGTTATGCTTGTGACCATGCCGAGCGAATTGTGTTTTTATGCCTATGAACATGCCAGGCGGATTGCGTTGTTATGCTTTTGACCATGCCAGGCGAATTGTGTTTTTACGCCTATGACCATGCCGAGCATATTGTGTTGTTATGATTGAGACCACCTTCGGGCGGATTGTGAGTATCGACATGTGAGTTGTCAGTGCGGATCTATATAATGATATTATGGCAAAAGTGTTAATCCATATAGCACGTGAGTTGTCTGTGCGATTGATATTGAGTCTGTGCTGCCATACCATAAAGAAGTCCAATAGTTGCGTTTACTTTTTCCTTCAACCCTGATAAAAGCATATGCATCTCGGGATTCTCTCCATCCCAGAAGTGGAATTGCCCATACTACGCCGGGCTGGTAGTACATTGAATTGGCCGTGCTTGAATGTGGATACATATCCATCCCCCTAGGGTCACCCTCTTATGTTTTTCTCTTGATGGTGTACACGCGGTTATGAGAAATGATGAGTTTCAGGTTGATGTGAGCTCTAGAAGAGCTGGTTATTGTTACTGAAACGGGATATGCGCCGCAACAAACTAATATTGCATTTCATATTTACTTGAAATTTTCTTGACTGCTTGCCTAATCTTACTTTCATATCATCCTTATATGCCAGATTGTTGACTGAGAAGAACACTTTAAAATAAAGAATTATGAGCATCAAAGTGGTTTTACCTCAAATTTCCTATTTTGTCATATATTTGTTCTATACTTGTTGAAATTATGGACTGCATATGTTTTAGTAAGTATCGTCTATAGTTCTTGCTTCTTTTACCTCGCCGAAGTTAGTTAAGATACTTATTGAGTACATGCGGTCGGATGTACTCATAATACACTTCTGCACCTTGCGTACAGATCTTGGAGTTGCTACTGATGTGTATGGTAGGAGCTGCCATTGAAGATGTACCCGTGTTCTGGTTATAGATGCCGCTTATTCATTGGTAGCTTTAGATTTATAAATTTGTTTACGTATACTCCAAACAAATGATGTATTTATTTCATAGAATTTTTTAAATTCTAAATCTGAGAAGCTCATGATTTGTACAGCTAGTCCTTGGGCTGTTGTTTAAAAGTTCAGTTATTTTATCATTATATACCTAGCAAATCTCATTCAACATTGGATTATTGTTAAATTGGCTTAACTAGCAAGTTGGGTTTGGTGCCATCACGACTAGTTTGATTTTGGGTCGTGACAATTTAGTATTAGAGCTCTAGGTTCATAGGTTCTACGAGTCATGAGCTAGTATCTAATAGAGTCTTGTGGATCGGGATGGTGACGTCCATACCTATCTTTGAGAGGCTATAGAGCATTTAGGATAAACTTCCCATCTTTCTTTCCTTATCGTCCGACATTGATTCATATTAATGTGTATCTCTTAATTTCCTTTTATTCACTTGTTTGTTATGTGAGCATTCAGTTTCAGCTATACATAGACGGCTTGTGGATTTTATGGATAAGGTACGAGATGTTGTTTTTGTGTTTTAGTGATGGGTCAGTCTGGAGGACTTGAGGCTCGGTTTGGACCGCAACTTAGGCTCAGTAATTTCAATTTTGTGAGCATGTGCTTTTGGACTTCTATGTCCAATAGTGTCCCTATGAGTGGAGTGATGGCTGGGTGAGTGGTTAGATGGCTATATGTTGAGTAGGATGTGACTGCGGAATTTAGATAGTTTGAATATGATAGGAAGAGTTTGCTTGAGATGTGAAAAGGACTATTGGATGCTCTATTTCTGTGGATGTGTCATACAATCTTGAGTTCTGAAGGTTTTTGAGAGATTCTTTCATGTTATTTCATTCGTGGAACGAAGAAGATTTCATGTCTTGTTGATGAGCTCATTCTTAAGGAGATTAAGTGATTGCATAGTAGTTGTGGCTGTGAAAGGGTATTGAGAGATGTCAGTTTGAGGCTATGCAAATGGGTTATCACCTATGGGGTAATATACGGATGTGTGATCCTTATGATGTTGTGTGGAGGGTTTCTTTTATACCAGTGGGTATAGGTGTTGCAATATGAGTTTGGATTTGTTGAGAAAGCTGAACTGACACTCATGAGGATGAATGCGAGCTTAGTAGATGATTTGAGGTACTAAATGGTTTGTGTCATACGAGCTTATGAACGATTTAGTTGAATCTCACTATGATATTATGCCAGTAATAGAGTATGGATATTGTGAGTTATCGAATGTTTTGATCTATGGCTTTGAGCAAAGTGGGGGAGTCTTCTATTGATAATTTGATTGCATGGTTACGTGTTGTATTGGCTTCGATCTGCGGCATACTTGTGGATCGATTATGAATTGCTAAGGCTGGTTTTAAGGATGACTTAAGCAAGGAAATTTTTGGATGCATAGTGTATTACACTTTATAGGTATATGGGAATCATAAAATGATTGAGTTGTTATTCGTAAAGGATGTAGTGCACATGTAGTAGGAATATGCTCAATTGATTTAAGGCAGGGTTAATTCTTTGGGTGTTGTCGTGCTAATGAGGCACAAGTTGTTTGGCCTGTTTGGGCTATTACACCCCATATTTTCGTACGTAAGAGTACGTCTTAAGCTAATTGGTGTAAGCTTAGAAATGATATCCCCTTTGAAAGTATATAAAGTAAGTTAATTATGTTACCATGGAGGTTACAAATATTTAAGATCATGAATATCAAGTACCAAAAGGGTTGGAAGGCTTGAATGCTAAATGAATTAAAGAAAATAAGTTTTGTCGAAAGTCGACAAGCTGATAATATTATAACATGTACTTTTGTGGTGATAATAGGGTGCTTAATATTATAAGAAGACTGTTTTATGAATTATTTTAGCCGTATGATAGGCATGTATTATGTTTTAAAGTCAAGCGAGTTGTGGAATAAAAGTTCGAAAAGGTTATCACAAGTTACATTCATAAAAGTGTTGAAACTTAGGTCAAATATAATTGAGCTTTTCTCCCAATATATTTGGAATTAAGGGATGATATACCTACGAAATTTAAGATCTACGAGTCTAGTTTCTAACACATTAAACATTTCATCGTAACAATTACCTTCTTTTCCTTGGGACAATAAAACAAGCCGCCTTTTGTTCCTTTTGGATATCCAATAAAAATGCATACTTCTGTCCTTGATTCCATTTTATCCGCTTTCCCTTTCAACACATGTGCTGGGCAACCCCAAACCCGAATATGTCGTAAACTTGGCTTGCGCCCAGTCCACAATTCTATTGGAGTTGAAGGTGCTAACTTTCAAGGAGCCAAATTTAGAATGTAGTTTGCTATTTCTCAAGAATATCCCCAAAAGGAAATAGGCAAATCGAAATAACTTAACATTGATCTAACCATCCCATAAGGGTCCTATTTCTTCTTTCTGCCATGCCATTTTGTTGTGGTGTTCCTGGTGCAGATATTTGAGATGTAATTCTATTATCTGATGAGTTTTTTATGAATTTCGCAAAAAGGTATTCACGACCACGATCAGAACACAATGTATTGATATATTTATCATGTCGTTTCTCTGTTTTCATCTTAAATTCTTTGAATTTTTCAAAGCATTCAGACTTACATCGCAACAGATAAATATAGCCATATTTTGAGTAATCATCTGTGAAAGTCGCAAAATACTCAAAACCACCTCTTGCTTGTATATTCATAGCACCACACAAATCAGAGTGAATTCATTCTAGCTTATCTCTGGCCCTATTCCCTTTTGAGGGAAAATGTCTCTTGGTCATTTTGCCTTTTAAACAGGATTCGCATGTTGGTAGTGACTCCACTTTCAGTGAACTCAAAGGTCCATCAGAGACCAATCTCGAAATTCTATTTAGATTTATATGGTCTAGACGTAAGTGTCATAAATAAGTTTGACTCAATTTAGAAATAAGTTTTCATTAATGTGGTAGATTAATGTTATTTAGTTGTTTTGGTTGTTGTAGCACATGAGGAGATATATCAAGAACAAAAAGGTCATGTTAGAAAAATAAACATTATAACCAACATCCGTTATTTTCGAAACCGAAATCAAATTCCTTCTAATGGAAGGTACATAGAGAACATCTTTTAAAACTAAAACTCTATCACTACTAAACGAAACGCTAATATCTGCTAAAGCTAAAGCTGGTGCTGGCTCGCCATTGGCTTGAAAAATGCAAACTTCATTCTCACTTAGCCGTCGTGTTTTCTGAAAACCCTGCAAAGTATTGCAGATGTGATTAGTGGCTCCCGAATCTACACACCAAAATATGGTAGAAACAGCCACTAAACAAGTTTCAACGATATTTCAATTTGAATTACCTTCCTTATTCAACTTTACGAGATAGGCAGGGCATTGCTTCTTGTGATGCCCGGGTTGCTTGCAATGATGGCACTTGCCTTTGGGTTTGTTCAGACCAGCCGCACCAGGTGCCAAAATTTTGAGCCTTCTTCTTTTTCTTATTGCCTTTCGACTTAGAAATTGAAGGTTTCTCAACATTAAGTGCCACAACTGGAGCTTGTTATTTGATAATGGATTCTGCCTCTTGCAGCTCATTCAACAATTTTGCTAGTGACAAATCCATTTTGTTCATATTATAGTTCAAGAGAAACTGTTGAAAGCTGTTAGGCAGAGTCTGCAGGACCATCTCAACTTGAGATTCCTTATCAATCACATCTCCAAAGACCTCCAGTTCATTCAAAAGACTCATCATCTTGAGAACATGGTCCCTGACCGATGATCCTTCAGCCATCTTTGTGTTCAAAAGGGCTTTCATGGTTGTGCTTAGCTGCACGATTTTTCTCACCGAACATCTCTTTCAGACTTTCAGGCATATCATAAGCAGACCTCATAGATTGATACTGATGTTGCAAAACATTCGCCATAGAGGCAAAGTGTAACGTCGCGCCATCTCATCATCCTTAACCTATTTGTCATCGGCCTTAACCTGATCATCGATAGTATTTTCAGGTTTTTCTGAGCATTTCTCAGTGATTATAAATTTGTAACCTTCAGCAGTTAGGACAATCTCAAGGTTCCTTTTTCCAGTCAACATAATTTGGTCCTTCTAACTTGTTTTGTTTCAAAATTGAGGTAAATGGGTTGAATGAAGATATGGTTAATCTGAGAGATATTCACATTAAATAGATCATTAGTTATGTATTGAGAATGATTAAATTCAAAATTACACATTACACATATAACCATGTTCATTGAACAGTTGGATTTATTAGGAAAACTTAACTATTCATGCAAAATATATGAGTGATGTCAGATATTAACCCCATAAATTTAAACAGGACCAACTCGGATGGAGAGTAAACTGTTAATTTAAGATAGGTAAATATCAGTTTTTATAAAACCCTGGTTTCATTCAATCAATATGTAACTCAGTTGGAAAGTTAATACAAGTAATGAAATAATTGAAGGCTAAAAATACAATAATCAATGAATTTATCCGATGTGGAAGAAGACCTATGTCAACATATAAATTCATTATATTACTGTAGAAACCGTTTAATTTAGGGTTTAGGGGGTAAAATCCCGTATTTTGCAATTTGGGCTCTGAAGGTTACATGTACTGGCGCGGTCCTACCGCAGTTACGCCAGGACCGCGGCTAGAGTGACTTTCAGAATCAGAGACAGTGTTCTGCCGCGGTCATACTGCGGTTACGCCGGGACCGCGGCCATTTAATACGTGATTTCAGATAAAAACGTGTTTTGACAGAATTAATCCAAAAATTAAGTATATTAATCCAAAATTACAGAATATCATATAAAACATTCACGTTTTTAACATAGAATAATTATCCGAAACATGTATCAATAAATAACACGTTTTAATATTACTCTATGCATGTTCTATTACATTATTAGTTAGATGTAAGACAACGTCTGATACTAATTGTTAGAACATGCGCAACGGAAGCAAGTATTCTAACCAGACATCAATTACATGTAAATTAGACAACGCAATAATAACGAGATTAGGAACACTAACCTTTTGAAATAGTTGCACAAATGTTCCAAGCAGCAAGAATCGAGGACTGCAGTCTTTTGTTATTTGCCTAGTAAAGCCTTGGACAATTTTGCTATTGGGTGGGCAAGAACAATACAACTCTAGGGTACGTCATTCGGTGAAACCTGTATCCCTTTTATAGAATCGAAATTAATCCCTAAAAGGAGCCCAAAATCATGTAGGATTCTACAAGTAGAATCCTACTCTAACTCAAAAGGTAACTTTTCTCCCAAGCTACTTTTTACCCAAGTATGTCCAGGTTTTTACTAGGTATAGCAGAGGACCACAAAAATAATAAGAGGCTACTAATTATAGTACTAATTCAAAACTGGCATGAAATAGATCTATTTAAAATAGTGCTTTATTAAATTAAATAAATTAAATAAACAATTATTTCATAAAGAACAAAATAAAATACTATATCTAAACTGCCCCCAACAAGGTCAACCTAATATGATAATATACAAATTCAGTTACCTTGTCAGCGTACATAACATAAACACTTAAATTACTTGTTTGAGCTTGAATATTAAATACTTTATGCAAAATATTACTGTATTAGGTTGGGCCAAGGCCCATTAATTTTGTTCGATTCCTCCTTTAGAGCCCAACTGCAACTTAGATAATAGATAGATACTATACTCAACCTTGCAGCATTTCTTCTTTTCGTTTTGGCACATGGGAATAAATACTTATTTTGCTCATAATGTTTGCACCAAAAGGAGTAACGCATGTCTCGTGTCGCTTAAATAAAAAATTACTTTCCAATCAGAATTTTCCTGCATGATAATCTATATTTTCACTTTAAATTAATGAATGTTAAATTATTATTTGTTTTATATAAACAGCCATGGAAAAAAGTTTTTCAACCTTAGAGATCGATGTTGCATATGTTCTTAACCTTCTACCAATTATCTTGGATATAAAATTTGTGTCAGTTGGGTTGGAGTACCCACCGATCTGGATTGAATTGGATTTTGCAAATAAAAATTCTTTATATATCCTATTTCGTGGCTAAAAATGTTCAGTGATATGTTTTTGGAAGTATGTTTTCTTTAAATCTAAAACATTATTTTTTCTATAAACTTCTTGGTCCGAAAGACAGTTGATTCTTGAATATAAACTTGTCGGTATAGATTTTTTCTATTGAAATGATCCGGTCGACAAGCTTGTAAAAGTCTTCTTTGAACTGTTTATTGACAATGAGATATTAACAACTTTGCCTCCTATATTACTTTGTATCGTCATTTTCATGTGAAGCCAAACATAATTGAAAAAAAAAGGGGTTAATGTACCAATATATTTACTAGGGGGTTGGATAATATTTGATTGAAATTGAAATATAAAAAAAAAATCGATGTTAAAGGTTTTTGAGTGTAGAAGTTGTGCATGGACCTAAAATTCAGAATATGTGAAAGTTAAAACTTTTAAGTGAAAATCATTATTTTACTTGAAGTATTTCTCAGAATAAATATTTAATGAGTATCTAAAAATTTGAAATTCATTGTTGGCAAAGATTGATGATTAGAGCAATATTTGCATATATTCAATGTAGAATTTGTTGAGGGGGAAGAAGCTAGCTGAGAGAATTGAAGAAGAAGCTATAATGAAGGGGAAAACAGTTTTAACTAACTTTCCGAAAGAGAAGCCTAAAAAAAATACATATATCCCTACACATACATATATATAGAGCGAGTTAGGATTGGCATAAAAAGTAGCTTTTCAACATAAATAATTTTTAAGTCAAAAAGTAGTAAGTTGGGATTGCCCAACTCATTGCTTGTGGCTTGTTTTAAGCAATTTTTAACTTATTTTAAGCTTTTTTTTTTATTTTGCCAAACACTAAAAAAGCTAAAAAGTGCTTAAAAGCCGATTTGACCAGCTTAAAAGTCCATCCAAACAGCCTCATAGTCTTTCATTACTTCAACTATCACTAACCTCTACAACTAACTTCTAACGAACTAATACAGTTGTACAAGTGCATCAATCACGTATTAATTTCTACACCCCCCCTTTCAAGCTAGGTGTGGTGAAAATGTTCAAAACACTTAGCTTGGACATCAAAGGATAGTGTTGAGCAGTTCCTGGTCCTCTAGTGAGCAAATCTGTTTCATGTTCTTCTGTTGGCACATATGTTGGATGTATCAATCCTTGTTGCACATTTCCCATTACGAAATGACAATCTATCTCTATATGTTTCGTGCGTTCATGAAAAACTGCATTATCGGCTATCTGCATTAGGGTTGTTCATTCAAATCGGATATCCGAAATCCCAACCAATCAATTCAATTTTGGATTTCACATTTTGGATTGGATCAGATTTCAGATTGTGTTTATTAAAATATCGGATTTCGGATCGAATTCAGATTAGTATATTTTAATCTGATTCAAAATACGAAACTATTAGGGCATATATGAAAACTACTTCCTCCGTTTCATATTAGATGAGGTACTTTCTTTTTTAGTATGTTCCAAAATAAATGACACAATCCTAAATTTGGAAATAATTCAACTTTAAACTCTTCATTTTACCCATTTATCCTTAATGATAAGCTTTTAAAGCCACACAAATGTCATGACCCCACAAACCTTTTACCTCTTAAGATTTTAAGACCACAAGTTTCAAAAGTATTCTTCTTTTTTCTTAAACTCCGTGTCAAATCAAATTATCTCATCTAATATGAAATAGAGGGAGACAATTTAATTTCGGATAGTCAGTTCTTTATTTACATCTTCCTCCGAACTATTATCTTTACAATTGCTGGATTTAGCTATATTGGCACCATAGTACTCTTATAATTGCATAAACATGAATTTTTCTTAATGTATTCCCTCTTTTACAAAGAAAATATACATATTAGTTTGCAACTTTGAGGCATAATAATATAATCTGAAATCCAATCCAATCCAAACTTTAAAATCCGATCGGATCCGATATAATTAGATCGGATTCAGATTGAATTTTCTAGAATCCTAAATCTGAAATCTGAAATCGGAATCCGAAATATGCTAAATCCGATCTGATCCGATATGTGCATAGCCCTAATCTGCATAGATGCTTTACTGTCTGTATGAAGTTGAATTGGAGTTAAAACCTTTATTCCCAATTCTCTGAACATTTCAACCAACCATATCAACTCAAACACAGTCAAGGCCATGCCTTTATACTCAGATTTTACTGAACTCCTTGCCACTGTGTGGTCTACTTCTTAGATGTCCAAGATATCAATGATCTACAAACTTCACTCGGTATCCAGTGACTGATTTTCTGGAGTTAGGACAACTTGCCCAATCTGCATCACAATGTGCACTAAAAGTCGTGTCCCCAACTGCACTCGTAAGAATTCCGAGCCATGGATCATTCTTAACATACCTCAATATTCTGTATGTTGCTTCAAGATGAGACTACTAGGGAGCTTGCATAAATTGACTTGGAGTTTGCACACTATAAGCGATACCAGGTTTTGTCAAGGTCAAGTATAAAAGCTTTCCAATTAACCTCTGATAGCTCCTCAAAACTCCCAATGTTGGATCATTATCCAGGTGATAATGTTCATCATATTCAACAGTTGTAAGTCGCTTATATTGTTCTGTTGGTGTACTGGCGGGCTTGGCACAAGACAATCCCAATTTTGCTATAAGTTTTAAAGCATATTTCCTTTGACATAGAATTAGTGTAGTGACATTGCCTGTGATTAGAAGGTCATTAACATATACAAGAATAATAACCTACTTTCCATTCTCCTCTTTGATGAACAAGGAGTGATCATGTTTGATTTGCATAAAACCGGCTGCCAATAGGGCCTCTGTGAGCTTGAAGTTCCATTGTCTTGATGCTTGCTTAAGTCCATATAGTGATTTAAGTAGTCTGCAATCCTTAGAATTCCCCCTTGGATACTGAAATCAGGTGGCAATTGCATGTAAACTTCTTCCTCAAGATCACATTGAAGAAATGCATCGTACACATCCATTTGGAAACGAGGCCATTGATGCATAATAGCCAATGCAATGACTGATTTCACTGTGACCATTTTGACAACTAGAGAAAAAGATATCCCTTTTGCTAGGGACGCTGCATTTCATGCATGCAGGTCCTGATAGACAACTGGATAGACCTTCTTAGTAGAAAAAGTCGAACATCAGCTTGGTTGGTAAGCTCCACTTCCTTGGAGTTACCGGGTCTATTCCTTGGACTCTATTTTATATATACAAGTTTGACGGATAGGTCGAGGCCCAATCCCGGCCATGATACAATTAAGTTGTTCCCAACATTTAGATTGAGTAGACATTAAAGGGGAGAGAAGATGATAGCCTACACCAACTAAGTGTTGTAGAACAGGCATTGAAATGTTGTATTTACACGCTAACTAAAACAAGCCAATAGTCGATCGACATGGTGTCAATGCCCATCCCTAGAGGCTTATAGACGAGTTCTGCATATTTTGTATAGCAGTAGATGTTCATGGCACCTTCGTCGACCTGCAAAGCTATATATATCAGCTTTTGGGTATGTTTACACCTGAGATAAGAGAGACGTTATTTTCAGATGATTTAGAATATGGCTTCATCGGCCTAAGTTGAGGGTTACCCTTCTAGAGTTCACAGTTACAGAGTGATACCATTGGCCGAGTATGACACCGGGTGCCGGCCACGCCTCTTCAGGTTTGGGGCGTGACACTACGCCCCTGGCTATAGAGCATTTCATTAAAAATAGAACAAGAAGTTTAAAGCTAATTAAATTATTTCCAAGTAAGAAAGTGTAAAATTCTTTTGTGGACAAACTGGCAGACTAAATAAAGTATGACAGATGGAACATTAACGGTATGTACACCGAAAGGAATACCTTATTACTACTTGACATTTCCCCTCTGCGTAATGTTTAGTTTTCTATAACGGCATTCACATGAGATAGCCGATAGGCGCAGGTGCCTGTGGTTGAAAGAAATGTCACAGTAGATAAGCTTCCCTGAGAGTCATACGCTAAAATGGATATTGTCCTACAGTCCTACTGCTGAGATTCAATTAATACTACTTCTTTCCGATCCTTCTCCCATATCCTGTATCTGTCACTCTGTCTTGTACATGCATGATAAGTGCACATGCAAAGAGTATGGACATCTCTTAACTTAGCACCGCCCAATGCTTACCCACCTCAATAAAATCTAACTTCAATACGAAAGTCATAATCTTTTTGGGTTTTTATCCATTTTAGGGTTTTCACTAATTTTAATTTGTTCCGCATAAAAATCTTTAAAAAAGGATGTATTCCTTACCAAAATATCTCTTCATTTTCAAGGCTTGAACCGATTTTTTTTTTTTTGATTAGTTATAAATAAAAGTGAACTTCAAAACTTTAAAAGAGATTTTTTTGGTAAGTTTTAAATGAGAAAAAATTACATCCACTAATCCAGTGTAACAGTATACAGGTATTCTTGTTTGGGTTATGCATATTTTAAGTTCCCGTTTCGCTATAAATTTTGGTTTTATTTTTAGAAGAAAAACAAATTGAAAATAATGTTTTATGAAATATGATCATGTTTTGGAGAAAAAAAATTCAAATTTTTTCAAGTTCTATGACAGTCTTTGGGCGAAAATTTTTCTTTCACTCACAAAACTTCAAGACAACAACAACAATAACTACCCAATATAGTCCCACCAAGTGCGGTCACAGGCCTTACCCTTGTCGGAAAAGGCAGAGAAGTTGTTTCCAATCAACCCTCGGCTTAGGAGAAAGAGAAGAAAGAAAGGAGGAACAAGAAAAATATTAGTGACTCCAGCAAAAATCGCATAAATAGTTAGCTAAATATAAAACCATAAATTACAAGGCATGCAATAATATCTACCAGTAGTTACCATAAGAGGGCACGATACAATACGCAAGACATTTACGAAGGGCCCTACCAAACCCCACATAGCCCCGGGAATGAAGTACGAAAGTTCTAAAAGCTCTATCCTACGACCCTAATACTAGACCTCCAGATTTTCCTATCAAGGGTCATGTCCTCGGAGACCCGCAATTTTGTCATGTCATGCCTAATCACCTCTCCCCACTACTTCTTAGGTCTCCCTCTGCATCGTCTCGCTCCAACCACCGTCAGCCGCTCACAACTCCTCACTGGGGCATCCGGGCTTCTCCTCCCCATATGCCCGAACCACGTGAGCTTCGCTTCCCGCATCTTTTTATCCACTGGGGTCACCCCCACCTTCTCCCGAATAACTTCATTCTTAATCTTATCTAACCTGATGTGCCCGCACATCCACCTGAGCACTCACAAAACTTCAAGAATTTTTTCAAATACAATATATGTGCAAGCACGACTTTAACTTTCAAAAATTATTTTTAACAAAACTTTAAAAACTCTTTTTTCATGTTTCAATAAAATCTGTCCAAACGCTAGCTAAAACGTTCAAGTAAATAGATACACCCGCTGTAATAAAACTACATTTTGTGATTTCTTTAACCATATGAATTTTGTTTGTATATCAGTTCTAAAACCTTAGAGGGTCAAAACTCCAAAATGAATTTGTTAAAATGATTAGTAACCAGAGATAAGAGGAACCCATAAATGACCTTAGGTAGAAAAGATAACCGAGAAATTACCAACTCATAATATATAATTCAAATTGTAGCATCTTTCTCACTAAAAAGATAAAAGCAAGATGTGTGAGATCGATAAAACAAACAGGAGCAATAAACAATTTAAAATCTTTCTACAGAAGAAGGGCGATGGGAGGAAAACTGCTTTCCTTTTTGGGATTCTTCGGAAAAGGAAGAAAGTTACTCTTTCTATTTCAACCGACACTTATAATGCAATTATACTAATAATAGAAGTCTTAATCACCATTAATCACCATCAATCACCATCATTATAAAGACTCATTATAAAAATGCCCTTTCTAGTTTTATCTCTTTTTTTCCTACTTAATCATTGCCGTTCTTTGGATTCTTGAGAACTTTTGCCTTAAAAAAGTACACCCTCTCTCTTCTTCCGTAAGAAGATGCCATCAGAAACAAAAGTTTCAGTAAATTTAGAGCTCGTTTAGTTCTTGAACAAAGTAATACATTTGCATAAAAAATTAGATATCATATGTATAATATCAACTTTTATGATTTACCCTTGTTTTTAAAATAGATTAATATACAAAGTTGAAATTAAAGTTATTTCAGTCTTTTAGATATATTTTATCCATGTAAAGCTAGTCTTCGTATAAGTTATCCATGCTAGATCAAATATAAATAATATGTGAATTATAAAATTTTGACTTGTGTTGCTCATACCAAAAACGTAATTGTGCACAGGTAAAATTGGGGTAGAGGTTTCGCCGATGAGGAAACAAAAGGGAAGCACGGCTTGGCACAGACACAAGCAAGGCCGAAAGACCCATCGTATCAGACCTAGAGAGGAGTGAAGGATGCATCTGGGATCGAGCACGGTGAAATAATGAATCCAGACTAATTAAGATTTCTGGACCACAGAAAATGTAGAGAATGGTTATGCATGATGAGTAGGGAGCCGTAATATTCACCCTCAACCAGATATTACAGTGCCAATCCCGTCCAATATCAATTGCGGATCGACATTTACAGGAAAAAAAATAGATTTTTACCATATTTAGATTTGTAGTAGGATTGACGTTCTCCTACCATATAAAGGGAAAGATTTATTTTATGCTGACGCATTGTTGACATGCAAATCAAAGGGATACAAGTTTATTTGTCTTCTAGCTATTATTCAAAGTGTACGTCAACTATTCGCTTTTTTCGCAACCGAACTTATATCGAGGTTTCGATCGAGGACGAATTTCACTATTTACCTAAAATCAGGCTTGATCACTACATTATAAATGGTTAATATTTCCTTTTATCTTTAACTTAATTACTTGTTCTTAAACCATTCGTATTGAATTAAGTCAAAAATCCTTTAAAAGCATACAAATTTAATTATTGCTCATTTTTTAGTGTAAACAATTTGGCGCTCATCGTGGAGCTAAGGATAATAGTGGTAATTTGATACGAATCTCTATAACATACCTTTATTTTACGCTTGTTCTTCGAATATTTTTATTCCATGTTAGCCTAAGGATATCAAATTCTTAGTCTGCTCACTTGAACGTTGACACTAAGTCAGGCTATCATGGTGAGAATAATAACGTGATGTCTAGTAATGATGTTCCCACTGTCGATCCCAATGGCATTCCAGTCAATGAACTGGTCAATGCTAACTCACAGGTGGCCATCAACATCTATCTACGAACTGATCCCGAAAACAGTATATAATATCTAATTATATTATATTTTAAAAAGAGATAATTAACAAAAATATTAAGTCAAGCAATAAGCTAATAAACTGTAATAGCAAAATAATATATTGTATGCATATATATATATATATATATATATATATATATATATATATATATATATATATATATATATATATATATATATATATATATATATATATATATATAATGAGAGGAAAAAATAATATTCTTAAGCCAAATGGCAGCCTTAAAGTGAGACACATATAATGTATTACCTAATTAACTATTAATTAATAAATAATTCAATCATATAATACAAAAAAATAATTATTTAAAAAATTGGTAGATTTATAACTAATGAAGAAGAAACTAATTTATATCTTTGACGAATTCAAACAAAGATGTACAATGGAAAAAATGTTTCAAGAAAAAGTTTTAAGAGTAAGAAAAATATATTTATATCAATATTATATTAACATTAAAAAGAGATAATTAACAAAAATATTAGTAGAGTAACAAGCTATAAAATACTAATAAACATAGTAGATTATGTATTAAAGAAAAGTAAAAAAAATTGTAGTTTCATCTAATATACGTACTGGGCATATTTCACTCGATAAAAAAATAATGAAATTTGATTCAAACAATATAATATAGTATGGTCAAACAGATAATATCACAAAACATGATTTATATTCTCCGGGTACTATACAAATAATGTATGGTAGAAACTGTGAAACGGCGCGCTCCCTGTACGGTACCGTATTACCATTCCTCATACTCAATACGCGGTAACAGATGAAGTGAACCAACAAATCCGCAACTGCTTTTCTATAACTTCCTCATTACAGTTCTCTTTTTCTTCTTCTTTCTCCCTTACAGGTCCTTGTAGCAGGAATCACGCGCGCCATAACACCAAACATACTTCCAGCTCCACCGTTAGCGGCGGCAATGCCGCCAGAACTACGACTAAACTTTAATTACATAAAATAGTCAATAAATCCGAACAAATTTTGGTTTCATTTTTTCGAAAATGTCAGTAGCCATGAAGCGGAACCAAAACCCAACACGTGACTTAAAGCACCGTGTCCTCACGTGCCTCCACAAACTTTCCGACCGCGACACTCACTCTGCGGCGGCCGCCGAACTTGAATCCATCGCTAAGACCCTCTCATCAGAAACAATTCCTCCTTTCCTCTCCTCCATCTCCGCCGTCGATTCCGCCGACAAATCTCCAGTCCGAAAACAATGCCTCCGTCTCATCTCCCTTCTGTCCGAGCAGCACCGCGACACTCTCTCACCTTACCTTTCCAAACTCCTCTCCGCTGTCGTCCGCCGCCTCCGTGACCCTGACTCCGCCGTCCGCACTGCCTGCGTCACCGCATGCACCTCCATCTCATCAAACCTCACACAACCTCCGTTTTCCTCAATTATCAAACCCTTCCTCGAAGCGCTGTTCACGGAGCAGGAGATGAACGCTCAGATCGCCGCAGCATTATGTTTATCAGCGGCAATTGAGGCGTCGCCGGAGCCGGATGTCGTCTTCTTGAGAAAGCTGTTGCCGAGGTTCGAGAAACTTCTCAAGTGTGGGAGCTTTAAAGCGAAGGCGGCAGTGCTTACATTGATCGGTAGTGTGATTGGAGTAGGAGGAGCTTCTAATCAGCAGACAATGAGGAATTTGGTGCCGTATTTAGTGGAATTTATGAGTAGTGAGGATTGGGCTGCTAGGAAAGCTAGTGTAGAGGCTTTGCTTAGACTCGCCATAGTTGAGAGAGATTCACTCTCGGAATTCAAAGCTTCTTGCCTCAAGACATTAGAGGCTAAAAGATACGATAAGGTTTATTTTAAATTTAACTCAAATTCCTGTCTCTTGTTTTGGTTCTTGGCTAATTCGATTCAAGTTCTCTTTTACTTGATTGAAGTTTGATTATGTTTTATGGATCCTTCATTTTAGTTCATTTATGTTGACCACTCTTGTTAAGGGAGTGTGTCGTGTGTACCCATAACTTGTGCAAATTCTTCAAAACAGACTAAGATGGTAATTATATGGGAATTTATGCAAGTTCTTCAAAAGTAAAAATTTTATACCCCTGCCGGATACCAATATATTACATGTGGAAGCCCCTATCAGAAGCCGAGCATATATTCCTATGAGTATAATTGTGTTGATGATTGTAAGATCTATTGACTAATTGTGTAGGTGAAGGCTGTGAGGGAAACAATGAACCAAATGTTGGAGGTGTGGAAAGAAATCCCTGATTTGTCTGATGATGACTCTCCTCTACCCCAGTCAAATTCATCATCTAAAGGTATCTAATATTTTATCTGCTTTCGTCTTCTTAATCTTAATTTAAAAAATCCATTACCTACGCCTTAATGCTAAAGGATGGGTGGCTATATGAATACTCCATGGTTTCCACTCCGTTTGGGTAAATAGTTCGTCTTTTAGGTAAATAAAATGATCTCTAAAGCTCGAGGTTTTCTAAATCTAAGACTTGTCACCTTCTTGTTATTCTAGGTGGAATTATTTACTTCGCATTTTATTTCCTTGTTACTTAACATTTGTGTTGCTTATCTAAGTCATCGTCCTCCTTTTTGTGAAGTTTCTCATATTGCTTATCTACTTTCTTATTTATTCTAGTGAAACTAAATAGGCATGTCATGTTTTCTCCTGGAAACAGAAAATGCTAGTGATGGGCGTTATCCACCTAGCGTGAAGACCTCCTATACCATGAGCTCTGGTGCGCCTAGTGTTAGAAAAAAGCAGGCTCATAAGCCAGCTTCTGCTGATGGTTCTTCTGCTCGTACAGCCTTAAAAGGTCGTCTTTCGAACACTTTTGAAAAGAAATCAACCCCAGCAATCTTCCGCAAACTTGATCGCGAGAAGCCATCTGAATTGAAAGTTGAAATTGCTGCTCCTCTTGGTACTCCTGGGGCCAGGACATCTGAGAATGAAACTAAAAACAAAGAGGGGAGACTGGCAGACAAAGATGAGGAGACGGAACAACAAACAAATCTAGAAGTCCGACGAACCCTTTTCAGTAAGATCTCTGGTGAAAGAAAGCCTGGTGCATTGAGAGCTGGATCACGTGTGGTTCCATATCTTAATGAGAGATCAGAATCTACTGTTGTTGTAAGTAATGATACTGGGGATCTCTATAGGAACCCAAAAGAATGTGAATGCGAAGATCTCTCTCAGATCCGGAAACAACTTGTGCAAATTGAAAACCAGCAGTCCAGTTTGTTTGAGCTTCTCCAGGTAATTTGCTAATGGCCGAGAATACTCCCCTTCTGACTTTGGATGTAATCGTAGATTGGTCATGATAAGTTAATATGCATGGTTAATATATATGCATTAGAATTTGATTTTCAACTAGTCTTTTATGCACTAATTTGTCTTTAACTTAAGTTTAATATCAGAATTGTATTCCCTCCTTCCACTTTGTTTGCGCTGTTACTTTATTAGTCTATTCTTAAAGAATTAACACATTTTTGTTTCTCCTCAATAAGAAGCTTTTATAGTCACACAAATGTTATGGCATGTTTAAGACCACAAGTTCAAAAGTTGTATAACTACTCAAATGTTATGACATATTTAAGACTACAAATTTCAAAAGCCTTCCTTTCTTTGTTAAACTTTGGAGCAAGTCAAACAATGCCAAACAAAGTGAAACAAAGGAAGTATTATCTTTTTTCTCAAGAATATATTGAAACAACATAAGAAGCTAATAGAATTTACTCCTCGTGGAATAGAAGTTGCTAACTCTTAATAATGACTAATCCGGTGGAGTCCGTCTGAAGGTACTGACTAATTAACCTCCTAGTTTTGTTGCCTAAAGTTTAATTGGTTATTTGTGATTTCCTATGGACCAAACATTTCCTTGTGCAAGCTTTTGAGTTTTTTTCTTGGATAAGCTCCTCCCTCTTCAATTTTGACTCCTCATGTTTTGAGGATTTTAGGCTATCGGCTTATAGGAATACTCAAAACATTGATGCCTTCCTCATGATCACTTTTAATTTCTCAAAAGTTTTTCTTTGTCTTGTTTGTACCTAGAGATTTATTGGGAGTTCAGAGAGCGGCATGCATTCTTTAGTGACACGGGTTCAAGGTCTAGAGCTGGCATTAGATGAGATCTCGTTTGACTTTGCTATGTCCACCGGAAGGAAGTCAAGGACTGACTCTGCAGCCATGTGTTGCAAGCTACCAGGTGCAGAATTCTTGAGTTCAAAACTTTGGAAGAGAACAGGAGGTCGGAGTTCTACCTCACGATCTTCTGCTCATGGTGAAACCTCATCAGCAGGTGCTGTAAGCAGCAAAGCTGGTGAGCATGGAGTTGGAGAAAGATTTAATTTGGAATGTGGGAGATCTCGTCTTCGCGGTAATCATGGATTTATTGTCAATCCATTAGCAAAAATGCATTGTGAACCTCAGGGAATCTCTGAACCTTCGTCAAGTGGAGTTTCAAACAATTTCCGTAATGGTGTATGAGGATTTATTGCAGGTGATTTATGAATAATTCATCTCAATCTTCTTTTTATGCAATTATACTATCATCTAAAGAGAATATACGAAATTGTGAAATCGTGATTCAATTTTTTTAAAAATAATTTTTCCACAACATTTTTGAGTAGGGGAATGCTGAAGCTCTTAACTTTTTCTATGGTTGCTCTGTTTTCCAGGCTGTGTAGATTGGAATGAAGGCTCGGTTCAATTCTCAAATTAGGTTGGACCTTGAGCATATGGTAGGATAAAAGAGCGAAGCTGGAAGCAGTTTTCTAATAGAGCTACTAGAGTAATTATGCCTTTACATATTTGGCGAAGGAATAGTACATTCAGAAAAGCTTGGCCAAGGTATTGCATCCACTTCTGGTCATTCTACCAAGACTTCCTGTAGAGTTAGTGTTTGTAACTTAATGTCTTTGATATTTCACACTAGAGGAAGAAGAATATTTGAGACACAGGAAGCTGTAACCGTGTATTTCGGGTTTAAAGCGGCAAGTTGTCTCTGTATATAATAGGAAGTCATCTGTTTACTTCAGTAATAGTACTTGCTACGATTTTCTCTATGCATTATCATTATACAATATGAGATGATGTCAGAGTATATTGATGAATGCATGTTTCATGGTGTAGTTGTTCCCTCGGTTGAACGTGTTTGACTAGGCATAGAGTTTAAGAAAAAATAAAGACTTTTGAAATTTGTGGTCCTAAGCAAGTCAAAAAGCGGCTCAGTTTATTTAACAACAACAACAACAACTACCCAGTATAGTCCCACAAGGTGGGGTCTGGGGAGGGTAATATGTAGACAAGCCTTACCCCTACCCAAAGGGTAGAGAGGCTGTTTCCAATCGACCCTCGGCTTAGAATAGGAAAGGGAAAGCAACAACAAAAACCAAAAACAAAAGAGCATTAGTAATTCCGGCAGAAATCGCATAGATAGTTATCTAAACATAAGAATTATACATAAAATGACATGCAGTAATATCAAACAGTAACTACCATAAATAACTACCATAAGGGGGACTTAATCCAATGCACGAATCATCTATGAGTCGCCCTGACTATTTACAAGTTTATTTATGGTTATAAAATGGTAGAATTGTAAGTTTAAGCTAAATTGTTATTAAATTTAGAATTGGGCCTTTCTTTTTGGAACAGGCCAATAAGTAAAGAGAAAATTATAGTTTATACCTATTAGGGCCAAAGTATTTACCCTTTATTACCCATTCCCAAACTATTTATGGTTTTTGCCCAGCCGGCCCAAACTAATTACCCGTCTCTAATTTCACGCGGCCCAAACTAATTATCCAGCCCACTCTCCCACGATATACGCATCTCTCTCATTACAACTCACGCTTTCCATAACTTTCCATCTCTATCAGTAAACTTTCCATAACTGCAGAGCTTGAGAACGCAGAAGTACATTCCGTTCAATCTCTTCGAACTGTAATTTTTTCTTTCCCATTCCTTTCAAGTTCTTCGTCTATTAACTAATTTTAGGTTAATTTTGGCAGAAGTACATTTCAAAATCAATGTATATGGGTTTTCAAAATCAAGGGTTTTTTATGTTTTCCTTTTTACTTTTGTGAATGGATGTATATGGGTTGTTGTTTTCTATATGGGTCGGAAGAGTTGTGCACGTAGATGGTGGCGTTCTGGACATTATTATTCTTCAAAAGAATTAGCTGGTGCATCTGTTGTCTCTGCCATGTCTGGACCTAGCTTTTCATTGTTTTCTGGTTCTCAGTCTCCACTTAATCGTACCACAAATGAAAATGGGTCAGTCGATGAAACTCCTTACCTATCAGTACCGAACACAAATTCTGAACCAGTAATAGGAGGTGTTTCTGCGACTGATAAGGGAAAAGGAAAAGTTATTGAGGATTCTGAGTTAGGGGGAAGCCGACATGAATCCGTGCCTGAAACTGAGACTCAATCCGTAGATGTGGATTGTAGCGCTGATTCTCAGTTAAAGAAGAGGAAAATTGGTGTAGCGCCAAAAAAGGTAGTTATCTTACAATTATGTTTTTTCCGATTTTTAACGTATAGTATATTATGTAGTGCTGCTTTTATTTTTCATATTTTCTGGTTATCTGATTGTTGTGTAACTGGTATTTTGTTGCAGTGGCAATGGCACACATTATGTTTCCCATATAAGTTTTGTGCCTATAGACATAGTGTATGTGTGTTATGTAATAGTTTTTATAGTTATAGACAGTTGTTAGAACAACCCCGTGCAACAATTTACCCTGCTAGTATATCTATATAATTGTATACCCTGCTGGTTTAATTATATGCCGTATTGGTATCGTATGGTAGTTGTGATATTTTTAGTTTGTTTAGTTTCATTTTAAGTGAATTATATTTCTGAAATTATTTTATATGAACATTTTTTCCAGTGTTGGGATTTCCTTGTGCCTATTGACTTGGATTATAAACCAAAGGTTGATTGGGATACCAACTGCCATGTTATTGATCAATTGAAATCGAATTTATCAAAGAGGCAACTTCGAATGTTTAAGCGAACATGCTTTGGATATTTTTTGGATATGCCATCAGTGGTTGTTCAGATTCGTGTTCTGCACCATTTGCTTATGAGAGAAGTTCATCATGAGGTGAAAAACGAGATGCGGTTTGTAGTGAATGACTCTAGGTTGAGGTTTGGCTTGGGTGAATTTGCAGTTGTTACGGGGTTGAAATGTAAGGGTGATACAAGTATAGAGAGCATATCGGCAGAATATGTTGATTTCAAAATATTTTGGGACTGCATCCGTTACATTTGTCCAACTAGCAGACTGTTTTAAGAAGAAGAAATGGGAAACGGATGATGATGCGTTGAAGATTGCAGTTCTCTATTTTGTCAACAGCTTCTTATTTTCTCAACTGAAAACAAAGGCGATTTCACGCTCTTACATTGACTTGGTTGATTCTGGTGATTTTAATAATTATCCGTGGGGTTTAGATGTTTATAGAGCTACAATTGACTCATGTTCCAACAAGTTTCAAGATAAGCCTTCTTTTTATAGACTTGGTGGCTTTCCGTTGGCTTTGCAGACTTGGTTGTATGAATGCTGCCCAAGTTTGGATGGTCACTTTGCTGATCATGTTGGAAACAAACTTCCAAGAATTTTGAATTGGGCAGTCATGGGTCAAATCTCGAATGAGCGAGTTGCTTTGCGAATGTGTAGCTTGCAACGCGAGCAGGTAATTTTCTCATAGTTTTATTGCCTCTTTTAATTATTTGGTACATTAGTTTTGTTACAGTTGTATCAATATCCCAGTTTAGTGATATACTCTGTTGGTATATATGTATACTATATTGGTATTAATTATACTATATCCCAGTTCACTGGTATACTCTGTTGGTATACATGTATACTATATTGGTATCGTATGGTAATATATATATTTTTTCTTTCATATTTATTATCATTTCTATTTCTAACTAGCGTGCTTAATAATTGCAGCTAAAGAACATCACCCCAACTGATGATGAGAAGAAAAAATTTGATGTGCGTGGTCTAAGCTTTGACATTGAAGTTGAGTGCACTGACAGCCAGCCCAGCCAGCCCGATAGCTTTCATGTTTTTGGCACTCAACTACCAAAGACACAAAGTATGCCTGAAAGTACTGGATGTGATTCTCAACCTACCAATGCTGAGGTAATGAAGGAGTTAAAAGCTTTGAAGCTTTTTGTAGAAAACAAGTTTGAGGAGGTGCTTGCAGCTATTGGTAAGGAGTCAATGAAGTCAACGAAACCAGATGGAAATTCAGCGGTATTCATCTCTTATATAATATAATGCTATAGTATTATGTTCAAATATACACTATATGCTTTTACGATACTATTCCACTCTTCACTCTTAGCGCACATATTATTCTTGTAATATACATAATACTAAAAATGTTAGTTTCTCATTTTCAGCATAAGCAACAGTATAATGATCCTGATTTTCGTGAGAAGTATAATGATTATGACAAGTTTGAAAGTGACCACGTTGGGAATGATCCTGTAATTATTGGAGATAGCACGCCCAAAGAACCTTCTAGTATGTAAATCACAAATTTGTTTGATTTTTTTTTCTGTTGTTTTTTTTAAATAGTACTCTTGATTGTACTTTTATTATATGTTTAGTATCTTGTTTTGCTGGGGTTGATCAAGATGGATGTGCTATTGCTGTCAATGTGAAGAACGCCACAACAAGTTATGGCGTAGTTAATGAGGATTTGCCTTCTGGTAAATTGTTGTACATGTCATTTTTTTGTTCTTTATTTATTTATTTAACTTTATGTATTTGTGAATTGACTAACCTTTTTAAAAAAAATCTTTTTTCAACCCGCTTCATAAATGAACATGATTTTGGCTTTGATTCTATCTTTGATCTGTCAGCATCTGCAATTGATCAAATCACCGCCATTACACAACAAGCAACATATAAGCAATCATCTCATGATGTCAAAAAGTCAGGTCCTGCTCCACTGCCATCAGAAATACCTGTACAGACACGAGCAGATGTTGTTATTGAGTGTAATACTGCTCCACAAGGTACGATGTTGATATTATTAATTCTGTAGTTAGTATGTAACTGATAGTTTCTTGATAGTTTTTTATTTTTTATTTAATTAGTTATGTTGATAATGCTTTTATGATTTCAGTATGTCGTGTTGACGGTGCTGGTCAAGTGGATGTTGGTGGCAGTAATGTGAATTTGTCTTCTGGTAATGTCTTCTATATATAACTTTTCATTTTTTTTCTTCTAAATTTCTTAACTTTGTATATTTATTTATTCACTTGCATTTTTCTAATTTAAGCTCCATGTCAACACGGGATTGATCTTTACTTGGATTCTGATTTTGACTATACTGATTCTCAACTTGATCAAATTGCTGCCATTACACAAGGAGTGAAATGTAATGTAAATCAACCAGAAAATGAACTGACAACTGATGTTGTAAATAAGTCTAAACCTGATCAGTCGGTATCAAGAAGTATTGTCCAGATACAAACAGACGTTGAAACTACTCCTCCAGTTTTTACACGGAAAAGGCGCCCCGCAGCTGTAAAACAGTCGCCGTATATGAATGACTGGCAATCTGGTGTTAGTGCAGTTGGGGGATCCTCGAAGGTCATTAAAGGAAGATTTCCATTTGTAAATGATATTTCAGAGTCTGTTAATTTTGAGCTTACAACTGCCTTCTCCAACTTTGTTGAAGCAAACATGCAATTGGGAGAGTGCGTATTTGTTTCCATGTAATTTTGTTTTTATTTTTCTTAATGTTTGTTGTTAACTTTATCCATATCTTCTTTTATGCGAAACAGGGAAGTGTATTTACCTGCTGATCAAAAGCTAGAGCCTTATTTTGACTTTGGAGTTGAACAGATTGATGATAAGATGTTTTTCCATACTTTAAACTATTCTGGCAAGCCGCTTTCTAGTTCGGTATGTGTACTGCTTCTTATTTTATTTTTTTGTTATAGTCGTTTATTCATATTATTAGTGGTAGTCATACTTTCTTCCTCTTTTTTTTTTTGCAGCACTTGAATATTATATTCTACTATCTTAGGAAGAAGGCGAAATATGGAATTAATATGCCAATCAAAGTCACAACCACAGATACTCTTTTTAATAATATCATTCAAAGGGTTTTCAAAGAATTTGTAAAAGGTGGAAACAAGATCATTTGATTGATAGATCGGACGATATCATGCAGTACATGAAAGGATTTAGGATGCATTGCAACACTCCATGGCACCAGGTTGATCATGTCCTTTTTCCAATTAATTTGGCAGAAAGTTGGCATTGGATATTGGGGTGTGTGTCATTCCACAAGAGATGTTTTTATGTATATGACTCGCTACGTAGTCGAAATCACAAAAAAGCTATTCAAAAGGTGGCAAAGGCTTATGCTGTATTGATCCCCCTATTTCTAGTTAGTATTGAATTTTATAACCAAAGAACTGACATTGTAGTAGAGAATGGTCTGCACATTGGAAAGAATTTGACTGATCCTTTTGAGATTGAACTGATTACAAATCTGCCAACACAGCAAAATTCGTAAGAATAGTTACTTTATTTTTTACTTTTCCTCGTTTATATTAAAATTTTCAATTCTAATGGATTTTTATATTCTATTCATTTGTTTTATTTCAGAGATTGCGGAGTATATGTTGCTTGCTTTGCTGAGTATATTATTGAAGATATTGCAATCCCTGTTGAAAATTTCGACGTGGATGGTCTTCGAGCTAGGTTTGGTATACTGTTGTGGCACTATGGGAGGAACAAGCAGTTAAATGGTGAATCAAGTGAATCTGAAGCTCCAATGGCACCTAAAAAGAGTCGTGGAAAGAAACGCAAGAAGTAGTATAGGTGTTTTTATTTTGTTTTAGTTAATAGTATCATGAAAACATTGCAGGATTTTAATAGTTTTTGGTGAAGTTTGGTAATATTAGTAGTAAATGACCTTCTGCAAGTGAAAATTAGGGGCAGATGAAACGAAGTTAAATGATCTGCTTTCAAATGTGTTGATACTCTTAGATTTAATGTTCATTTGTAGTTTTAGTATAGATTGTGTATTAATGCAGTACAGTTATATACCAATCAGGCATACTGGTATACCATTTGGGTATCACGTTGTATTTGACTCAACTTTTTTCCTGCATGAACTAGATGTAAGTACTGTCATGAGTTCCAAAGCGTACACATTTTGTGTATCGCGTTCTATCTGGCGCACCATTTGTATTTCTGCGCATATTTTCTTTTAGCCATATTAGTGCAATACCACTATATACCATTAAGGTATACAAGTATAATATTTGGGTATCACATTATATTAATGTGAATATTAGTACAATACCACTATATACCAGCAAGGTATACAAATATAATATTTGGGTATCACATTAAATTAATGTACCTGATGATGTACAATAACTGCATATAAATCGCTGTCAATTTATTATACTTCAATACAGACATGAGCTGCAAAGCGTGCCCATTTTATTAATAAAGTATGTGCAAATATTGTATTTGCAGCACCACTTCTATTTCTGCACATATTTTGATACTAATAAGATATACAAATATACCGTTAAGGTATACAGATATACCACTATGGTATCACATATATATTTTAGCATCTTTTTTTCTTGAAGCAAGTAGATGTAAATGCATCCCACTTTTGTATACTAAAATAGAAAACAAACTGATTCTTATTCAAAATACAAGTATCCATATAAAATTGTTGCCAACAAGTAATTTCGCAAAGAATCATCATACCAAATATATGTCCAATGCAAGAAATGCATTTTATTTCTTTGCAATTGAAATGCTATGATTCTATGATATATGAGTTCTATCAAAACATTAAAGCATTATATCAATCTCTCTTTGGAATATTTCGGCATGTTCTTCGGTTGTGTCCTTTTCTCCCGCATTGTGAACATGTAACTGTATTTCCTTCCCAACCTCCTATGCCTCTCTTCTTTTTAGGTCTTCCTGGTTTGATTTGTCCTTTTGGTGGCAATACAACCCGCGAAGAGACATGTTCTGGAATTTTCCAAGTTGTTTCATCAAGCAATGGATTTACCGGTACCTCATATGTTTTCAGCAGGTAGTCTATGCTGTAGTAATCCGAGCAATACTTGTATGAATCCATATGGAATTTTTGTATAACTGCCATTGCATGTGGACATGGAATATCGTCTAGCTGAAACCTCCCACAAGTGCAGTTTCTTTCATGTAGGCGCACCACATTTCTTGTTTGGCCATCAATTACTAAATGTAATAATTCAGTTGATGGCAACACCTAGTATAATTTTAATTAACAAAAGTCATTAGCTAAATGAAGTAATAGTATTTTTTAAATAATAATATTCAGTTGTTTAGTGCACTAAGTAAGGTAAAAAAGTACAAATACAGTACATGCAGTGTTTTTATGACTTTGAAAATGCATACCGTCATCGTCTGTGATAAGATGGTATTATCTGCCAATATTTTTTCATACTTTGCACCAATCTTCATGAATGATTCCATTGCATCCTTCCTATTGGTGTAATTCCATTTTTGAATTAATGTTGCCATAAAGTCAAGTAAATTCACAACTGGGAGGTCTCTTGCATGCTTGTTTGCTGCATTTACTGATTCCGCAATATTCGATGTCATGGTCATGGTTCTATTTGCCTTGGAATGCGCCCGGGACCATTTATCATATCCAACATCCATCAGGTATGTTTTCACTCCGCTATCAATAGCTTCTAACTCTGCCATATGCCTATTGAATTCTTCAACAGTGTATGCTCTTGCTAACGCAAAATATACTTCTTTGATTAGTTTTTGGCTCTTCCTGAAATTTGTCTTTATGTTGTTCCACAGATGGAACATACATGCACAATGAGGGACTTCTGGATAGACAATTGAAGTTGCTTTCCATATAGCATCATGTCTGTCTGATACAATGCACATTCCCTCTCTTTGTCCATAGGTTTCTCTAAACTGCACGAAGAACCATTCCCACGATGCATCATTTTCCGAATCAACAATTGCATATGCTAGGGGTAGAATTTGTCCTGTAAACCCAAAGAACAAAATATCAATTACAACACACTATATTAATTTAGCATTGCATATAGTAGTCTAGTTATAGGTAGGTGCAGGTGTGTAGCAAAATATCTATATACTCTGTTGGTATACTTGTATACCATATAAGTATCATATAATATTTGATGCAGGTGTGTAGCAAAACAACAATATCCTCTGTTGGTATACTTGTATACCAGAACTTTTGGTGATGTTCTTTTATCCCAGGTTGTGACAGATTTATTTGAACCTGAGGTGCTGTGGGAAAATTCTTTAAATGAATGTAATTGGATTGTATTCTTACCCTCTGCGTCTTGCGTGGAAGCTGTAAGTATGGTCCCTCTATATGTTGACTTTAAAAAACTTCCATCAACTACAACTGTTGGCCTACAATAGACCCATCCTCTAATCGATGCATATATAGCTATGAATGCATACAAGAAGCTCCCATCTCCTTCAGTGTGTAGTCGTGTTACTGATCCTGGGTTAGCATACTCTAGCATATAAAGATATGTTGGCATTTTCTTGTATGACTCACTTGGTGATCGTTTCAATAATTGCATTGCTTTTTCTTTTGATCTCCATGCTTGCATGTAACTCAAGTCCATACCATATGCTTTTTGGATGTCTCTTTGAATATCTGTTGGTGTGTATATGGTTTTCGGGTCAACAAGTTTATCTTGTACCACAGCTGCAACAAAAGCTGAGACAACTTGTTTTTGTGAACAAAATCTTTTATCAGTTTCACAACTGTGGACAGAATTGAAATCCGTCACTTTGAAAAGATTTGATGCTCGCAGGCTTGATGCTTTAAGTTTCCAAGTGCATCTTTCATCCACACATTCAAGGATATACCTGTTTATAATACAAATACAGTTATGTATCATGTATTATTGATAAAAAATACACAAAAATTCATACAATTATATATTCATATAGTATACTATGTTGGTATACTTATATCCGTAGAAACTTTCAATTCTGATTGATGGAAAAAGTGAGGATTCCGGGGCTCTAGTATCAGAGTTTGAACATGCGCAGGCTACATGCTATACTCACATAGTATACTGATTTAGCATTCATATATAATATATTGTTATTATGTTTTACTGATAATAAAAAGACAAAGCAATACAATTATATACTCGTATAGTATACTGAGATATTATATTTGTATACTATGTCGGTATCACTGATAAAAAACACACATAAACCAATACAATTTCGAACTCGCATAGTATACTGATTTAGCATAATTATATACTATATAGGTATCACATAGTTTTTTAATTGAAAAGATGCAGACGAACCTTCTTGGGCATGATTTATGAACCCGATATTGGCACTTTTGCTTTACGGCATATTGTTTCATAACGAGAGCCAGCAGGTTCTTGTCTTTGTAAATTTGTCCCTTTTCAACATTTTGATGAAATTGATCAGATATGATGTTTCCATCATCAAGTTCTAAAATGGCGTCATCTTCTTCTTGCACATCAAACGTATTAATCATATCAGGTGCTTCCAATTTCTGCAATTTCTGATGAAATTGGAGCAACATCGAAACTGGAGGTGCTTGCAGCTATAGTGTTTTTAGCAAACGACACACACAGGGGAAATGTTGTCATCCCCGCACTTGATTTTTTCAATTCTATGTAAACGCTCACACTCATATCACTGCAAATCGTTATTGGTGGATATCCTTGAGCAATACAATACTGAATTAGTATTGTTCTACTGTCCTTTTGCAGCTGCTTTGAAATTTCTCTGACAAGTTGTTCATACTTCCAATACGGCTTTACTAGAATTGCATCCACATGAAAATTTACGAAATTGTTGTTATCATCCCATTCTCCATTATGCTGGAGCAGAATTGGAAGACTTTCCATGATTCTAAACTTATAATCACTTCTATGTCGAAATTGAATCTCAACAATTGAAATTTCAACAGTGTTCCTTCAACAAAACAACAACGAAATCAAACCTCTAGATCTCTATATCTCCAAACCTAGATTAGAATATTCAGTTAAAATCTACAAGTTTAGCTCCGAAATCAAAATCAAATCAACAACGAAATCAAAATCTGGAGAGAACAGTGAAATCAAAATTTGAAGAGAAGAGCGAAATCAAAATCTGAAGATACCAGCGAAATTAAAATTCGAATAGCATCTTACTGCTCTTCAATTTTGTGGAAATTCAAATAACTTCTGCATTTTTCGTACTTTGTGAGCAGCTTCTGCATTTTTTAAGGTAGGGCATTAAATTGGTACGTTTGTGGGTAGTTATTTTGTTATTACCGCTTATTTTTATTAAATAGGTAGGAGTTGTAATTATTTAATAGGTAGAATTCTTTAATAGGTAGGGTAGGGTAAATAGTTTCACTATAATAGGTAGTCGTGTCTTTCTCCCATAAGTAAATAGGTTCACATAAACTGGCACAAGATTACTTACAAGAAAACATTCTTTATACCAGTTTGGTGGCCGAACCATAAATGTGTTTTTTTTTCTGTGTTGGTCTTTTTTTAGGGGAGGGGGGGGGGGAGGGAGGGTTGGTGAGGTGGATGGTACAACTCAAACGAAAAAGATAGAAAATTCTAAGGGGCCAAGAGCAGGGATGGTCCCTGAACAGATTTACGGTGGATTGGCTACCATAGCTGATAGAGTCAATAACAAGAACGTAAGAGAGATAGAGGGGGAGAAAATCAATAATCAAGAAGATATTATCAATGCCTTACCACCCTAATGGGAACAGAAAAGTGGAATCAACAAACAAAATTATACTCCAAAACATGAAAAAGAGATTGATTGATTCAAAAGGAAAGTGGAAGGAAATCTTGCCCGACGTCTTGTGGGCATACCGAACGACTTTGAAGTTGCACCAGGGCAACCCCGTTCTCTCTAGTCAACGGAGAGGAAGCCTTAATATTTGTCGAGGTAGGGGAAACGAGTCTCGTGTTCTAGTATGCTACCGAAATGTCAAACGGCGAGGCCTGGACCATGAGCCTGAAATTATTGGATGAAAGGCGGGAAGCCGCCCTAGTCCGGTTGGCCTCCTAGAAGCAGAAAGCAGGGAGGTACTACAATCGAAGATCTAACCTTCGAAATTTTCAAGTCGGGGACTTAGTGTTAAAAAAGTAACACTACACACCAAGAACCCAAACGACGGGAAACTAGGCTCGAATTGGCAAGGACCGTATAAAGTTGCCGGAATAACCGGGAAAGGCTCGTATAAACTCGAGTCGCGAAACAGTGTGCAACTACCGAACAACTGGAATGTGGTACACTTAAAGTGGTACTACTGCTAAAGTACGAACTCAATTCTCTTTTTAATTTCGTTATATTATGGATTAACTTATACAAGTACTCAGCCGAGGGAAAATGTGACTATTAGGTCTGAAAGCACATGTTGTACTATTTTTTCCTTGAATTGATTTTACCCGAAATGGGTTTTATGATAATGTTTTTAACGAGGCAACAATAAAACTTGCTACCTTCGTTTCGAAGGCCGGCCTAAAACCGGAGTTGCAGATCATTTTCACTGAACCAACAATATTCGAGCCCTCATATGCATGCTCTGATGATTCATCAGCCTGAGGAGTTGCTACATTTGGTCGTGTCACATTAGCAATTCATGAAATGGGGAATGGACATTGTTGGCCCCCTGCCATGGGCATCTGGTAAGGCTCAATTATATTATTTATGACTAACTATTTTTCCAAATGGGTGAAATCCTAGGCATTTGAGAAGGTTAGAGAAAAGGAAGTTATTAATTTCATTTGGGACTACATAATATGTCGGTTTGGAATGCTGGTCGAGATCGTATGCGATAATGGGAAGCAGTTCATCAGCAGCAAAGTAAACAAGTTTTTCGAGGACCATAAGATCAAAAGAATCCAATCAACACCTTACCACCCTAGTGGGAACGGGCAAGCGAAATCCATGAACAAAAGCATACTCCAAAACCTCAAAAAGAGGTTGACTAACGCTAAAGAAAAATGGAAGGAAATTTTGCCCGAAGTCCTGTAGGTGTATCGTACAACCTCAAAATCCTGTACGAGGGCCACCCCATTCTCGTTGGTATACGGTGCTGAAGCTTTAATACCGGTCGAAGTACGAGCACCGAGTCTCAGGTATACGACCAAATAGTCGAACGACGAAGCCATGAGTACGAGTTTGGAACTTTTAGACGAAAGGCGTGAGGCCGCCCTTATTCGGTTTGGCCGACCTAAAGCAATGGACCGAGAGGTATTACAACCAAAGAGCCAACTTTCCATATTTAAATGTCGGGGACGTGGTGTTGTGGAAGGTGACACTAAATACCCAAAACCTGAACGAAGGGAAGCTGGGAAAAAATTGGGAAGGTCTATATCGAATTATCGAGATCACTGGCAAAGGATCATACAAACTCAAAGCTCTAATTGGTGAACGATTATAGAACAACTGGGATGTAGCCCACTTGAAATGATACTATTATTAAGGTACGACCCCATTCATTTCTTTCCTTTACATGTATTATGGATTGGACTGACACTTGCAAGTAACAGTCAAGGAATGATGCAACTTTAAGCCTGCAAGCACGCGTTGCACTCTTTTTCCCTTGAATCAGTTTTGTCCTAAATTAGTTTTTTTGCAAGGTTTTTAACGAGGCAATAGTGGATCTTCCTAACTTAGAATTAAAGATCGGTTATAACCGGAGTCGAGGATTACATCAGCAATATTCGAGCCCACTTTATAATCGACCTCGAATAGTGGGGGCCATCATCCTCGAACAATGATTTTTGCAAGGAAGGAAACTTTGTGCTTGAACAAGTCTTGGTTTGGTGGATAAGATTTATTTTAAGGTCCAAACAGTCAAGTGAACCATTCCTGCATAGACCACTTAAGCCATAATATGAAGTTTGTACACACTTTGCAATTTGTATGTGGCACACAGAAATGAAAGAGAGTTTTTACCTTGAAGATACATATTTTGTCTCTTAAAACTACTACATTTTGTTCCTTAAGGATATCAGGCCCAAGGGCCACCTTTATCCAGATCCAAGATATCACCCCCACTCGGGGACTGTCGTCCAAGGAAAACTCGGATGGCCTAGGGGCACAAAAATATATTAGGGAGTGCCTGAACTTAAAGGCTACGACCGCCCCCACTCGAGGACTATAGTCCTGGGAAACCAGGATGGCTCGAGTATCAAAGCTCATGGTAGTAATCCTACTTGGCAATACCTAAACATAAAAAGCTACGACCATCTTAGAACGACTTGGAGATGTCCGAGATCTGTAAATAAAACATAAGTCCTTCAAAATTTCTAAACTGGTTCAAAGGCTGCCCTTGGCAAAATTGTAATCTGAAAAATTCTAAGTAACACTTGGGGGAAAACTTCCGATCATACAAAGCTCCCATGATTCCTAAGCAAAACAATATCAAGAACGGGCCTTGTTCGAACCTCCGAACAAGCTCGAAAATTGTCAAAGGGAAAAAAACATTGCATGTATATATATCTTTATAAAAGGCCAAATGGTCTCAACAAAAAGCACCAAAACAAAAGAAAACTATACAAAACCTAAGCGGACTGGTCCTCATTGGAGCTCGCCTCATCAACGGGCCATCGAGGTCTTCTCCGCCCTCGGATCCTCCAGAACCCCTCGGAGCCTTCCTCGTCCTCGGGATATGCGAACCTCTTGGCCTCGGCCTCGATCTTCTTAACATTTTCGATCTCAGCCGATAAGTTAAAACCCCGGGCATGAACTTCTTCGAGGGATTCTCTTCGGGACTGCCACTTCACGTAGTCAATGATGCCTTTCCAGCAATCATGGGCTGCCTCAGCTTTAGCATTATAATGGCCCACCTTCTCCTCGGCATCGACCCTGGTTATTTCCGCCACTGACTTAGCTGCTTTAAGCTCGTTGGCAAGGCCCAATTGGCAGCAACTGAACCTAGTTGAGACTGGAGTTCTTCGATTTTTTGAGACGGGGCCTCAGTTTTCTCCCTCATCACTCGGATTTGGGCCTCATCCGAGGCGAACTGCTCCAGGCAGTCTCCTTTTTCGAGGCCAAACAATCTATCTTTACTTTCCACTCTTCGTCCTCGACCTTGATCACGTCCATCTCGGCTCATATTTGGTCGATCCGATCAATCTTCTGTTGGACCTTCGGGATCTAACCATTAGTCATTGTGTCTAGCTTTTCATCACTAACTTCAAAGATTTTTACCTGTTCCACCAGGTCGGCGTGTTCTTTCTGGGATGTGTTCAACTCGGCTCGGAGGCTCTTGACCTCTCATTCACGTTGCTCGTTGAGAAGTTTTTACGTGCCTCTCTTCTCAGCAAGCTCTTTGACTTCAGCCTCAAGTTGGCTCAGCTCATCCCGATACCGGAGGAAGGTTTTATGGTGAAGCACCGAGGCCTGCAAATATGAGAAGAAATATTAGGATCATCAAGAAATAAAGCTGAAAAATTAAAAGTTTGGCAACACCATACCCGGTTCAGCGCCAGGTGTGCTTCGTTGAACAGGCATGGCGCATCCACCTCGTTCATTTTTGTTTGGTCTTTGTTGGTTATCAGGAACCAGAGGTAATTAGCTACCCGACGGGGGTAGAAATAATCCAGGCATCCTTCGCGATGGCGACAACGATGGACCGCTTCTGACCGGGATCCATGCTCAAAGCCGGAAATCAGTTGACCAACCTCAGGGTCGAGCTCAGCTCGCTGACCTTCGAGGATGGACTCTTCCTCAGCACCTCTAAGTCACCCAAACCAGTGAAGTCCTCAGGGGCGGATGAGTCTATGCCGTAAAAAAAACTTCGAAGGGGATCGTCCGCTCCATAGACCCCCTCATTAAATCGCTCTTTCGTCGTTCGGGCTTCATCAAACATTGATTCTATGAATAAAGGCGGTCCTGTAATGTTTATAACACAAATCGGGGCAGAAGATATCTTGAGGGTTCTCAACCTTCACCACTGCATCAGCTTCACAAAGTAAAGGGATAAGTGTAAACACTTAGATATCCCTCTACATGGATAGTAATGACCTCCTCGGAGTCAAGGACCACTATGTCTTTGTCGGCCCAGTTGCAGTCTTTTCGGATCGAGGGAAGGACCTTTCGGTAGTTGAGAAAATTTATCTTGATGCCTCCTCACCACGACCCTATACCGAAGAAGGCTTCTCAAACTTGAAGTCATCAGTGACCGAACAACCCCTGAAAATGAACATTTTCAAGGGGGCTCTTTTGCTGGTTCATCAACAACCACTTCAGGAGCGGTCTCCTCGACCTCAGTTGTTCGTCGCGGAGAAGAAGGAGCATCCATTTGGGGAACAAATTTTGAGATGTTTTCCATTGTTATATGAGAAACTTGAAAAAGATAGAGAAAGATTGAAAGATTGAAGCTGAGATGTGTTGGATTGAGTGGATGAGGAGTAAGAATTTTGCAATGTATTGAAGAACGTTGAGTAACGGGGGTAAAAATGCTAGAATATTAAAAAGAGAGATCTTAGGGATACGAGGGTAGAAGATTTGACGTGAGGTAAAAAATGACCAAGTAAGGGGATATTTATAGGAGTTCTGCGGCATTTCGTGTCCAGGGACAACTGACCGGCGACTGACATGCATTTATTGCCATTATGACATGACTAACGAGACATTTCGGGTTCTTTGTTGCTTTTTTCACGACGTATAGAAGAAGGAATCAATTGTTTCTCGTCAACTTACTCCCCGAGAAATGAGGGGACTATCTATATATGGGTAAAATCGAGCTCATGGTTCACCCCGGTCTCTGACAAGATAAGCCAAGTTCAAGACATGATAGCAAGGGACTGAAATTAAGGAAAAGGTCTCATCGAGTCAGAATCCGGGAGCATGACGCCTAATCTTGAGAATATCAGGTTCATTGTTCGGGATCGGTCCTAGCCTTAAACGACTTCGAAGAACATTGTCGGGCAATCAAGCATGGCAAGCAGAAGGTTGTAATATCTGTGACCGGCTGGATATCACGACGGGGATCTCGACACATATCAATGAAGAACCGGCAATCAGAAGATTTTATTACTTTTTATAGAGTTATACCTAGAGTAGGACTCCCTACTATATAAAGGGTGTCTGATAATTCATGGCACACATGGTAACACGCATTCCAGAGCAATAAACCACTTTTTTATTGTTATAAAAGCTTTATTTCTTGTTCATCAATATCGACCATTGTGAGCCCAGATCGAGGGTGAACGTTACACTAATGCTGGAATCATCATTCTCGCGTGGTTTGAATTCATTATACCTTTACTTGTTCATTCTAATTCAATTTATCGTTTTGTATCAAATTAATCCGCGTATCCTTAAAACCACTTACAAACTTAATTATTATCCGATTTTGAGGGTAAATAGTTACAACTCAAACAAAAAAGATAGAAAATCCTAAAGTGTCAACAATAGGAATGGTGCTTGAACACATTTATGGTGGATTGGCTGGCATCGCCGATGTAGTCCACAACAAGAACGTAACAGTGATATAGGGGGAGGAAATTAATATTATATATCTATATTGCTGAAAATAAATTAAATAACAATCTTTCTAAAAACCAAAAACAGACAGTTAGTAGAAATTAATTTTGAAAATAGTAAAATTCTTCAAAATAAATTCTAAAAACGTTGTAGGAACAAATAGAGTCCACTGAATACACAATGTGTCCTTAAGGGAATTATTCCCCTCAAGTACCCGAGGTTCTGGAATATATCCTCACAGGATAGAACAATTTAACTAACCAGTGTATCGGTACCTAAAACTCTGGTGAACGGCGAACCACTCGATGGTTGTAAAACACACTGGAATATGTTTTTGCAGAAGAAGAAGAAGAAGAAGAAGAATCAGAAAATTTCGTAAGTAAATATTTTGGGATTTGAAGGTGTATTAATAGCCAATTTCGGTATTGTTTCTGAAAAGGTTTGCAAACTTTCAGAACAGCCATAACTGTTCGAACATGTGTGACACTATTTCAGATTGAAAATATTGCGGGAAAAATTTAAAACAAATTTCCAAAGCCGAAGCCGAGCGATGACGAAGGCGCGAGGCTCGCCTTCTTCTTAGCTCTTTAAGAGCTAAAAGATGAGCTTCTCCTTATATACATAAAGATTTTCTTTCTTTTTACCAATAAGGGACAAAGTGCATAAGTGAAATGAGCTTATTCAAAATTTCAATTCCCACCATTTTTCATTCATACCTCTTTTGTTATTACTCCCTACGGTCCAAAATAAGTGATTTTTTGGCCTTTTTTTTGTGGTCCAAAATAAGTGATTTTTTCGGATTTCAAGAATGACTTAATGATATTTTTCCTACAATGTCCTTGGAGTAAATAATATTGGAATATGTGTTAGGAGTGTTTATGTGAGATAGTAAGGTTAAAATGGTCAATTCTATTGTTAATTAATGCTAAAAAGTAACTTTCTTAATATGTGTGAAAACATCTAAAAAATCACTTATTTTGGACCGAAGGGAGTATTTATTAATAACAAACCCAACAATTAATTTCAATATCAAATCACAATGAATCCCTTACTACAACGATTTCCCCTTTTTATATCTCTTAATAAGTGTGGAAAAAAAAAAAAATCCTCTATCCTCATTCTAACTGCCCAGCTAACAGCTTAAATAATCAGTCAATTCACATTTTAGCTAATTATGTACCTAATTCTCATCAGCCAGTGACTAATATGACCTTATTTATATACAAAGACAAGTATACCCTCTCTTATTAACTAGGCCGATTACTAAGGCTTCATCTTAGAAAATGCCATATAGTGATATGGACACATATTGAATTTGCTTAGACCAAAACCGCGAGCTTGTGCCACCCCGTTGCCCAAAAGATATCTGGAAAAGAATGGTGTGGAACAGTGGGAGGAATACTGGGCAGCATCAATGATGAAGCTTCCGGCCAACTTAGGCAAAAGATCTGTTTATATATATCCCACCTTACCCACCATAAACACAGAAAGAAGAAAAGGAAGAGACCTATACATTCAGGATTTAAGAGCCAAATTAAGGTTTAAGGATGGCAAGGGCTTAGCTACATGGTCCAAACAAAAATACCGTGCAGACACTTTTCAATAAGTAAGATCAAGAGTTTCTTGATCGCCTGGAGTGAAGGTGAGCTGAGATAAATATTAATGTACATTCTCTCATTGTACTGATGAAGCAACTTCTCAAAAATGAACATCAATTGGGAGGGGGAAGATCTAAGTGGATATGTTACAGACACGACCTCATGCATATATATATATATTTATTAAATACAATATGAGTTCTTTGCATTTCCTTCTGTGAGTTAATTGTGCGAAAGCTTGCTGGATTATACCAAAGTAGTCTTGTTCCTTGCCTATCTCATCTGCGAAAGCAAATGATTAATTGTGTGTTAGAAATCTTAAACGATAAAGATGATCCTTTTATTATCAATTGTTTGCTTATAAAACCATATTATGAAATGCTAGAGTCTTAGATAAGCTGATATTCTCAAGAAAAATTTGCACATTTACTGATGGAATTTAATTATATAGTCTGAATTTTGGATTAATATTTCAGGTAGCGTCAGTAAATTAATATACAAATAATTCAAGCATGGAAGATAAAAATTACCAGAATTTCTCAAGGTGATAAGACGAGAGCTCCATGAAATGTCAAAGATTGGAATTTCAAGGGTCCTTCCAGGAGAGAAACAGCTATGTACATCCTAATAAGGAAGTACAATGGGAAAGAGAACAACAAAATTATATTGCTGCTGCAGTTAGCGGTTTAATTGAGTGAACGACAACGACAACAACAATAACAACAACCCAGTATAATCCCACTGAGTGGGGTTTGGGAAGGATAGTGTATACGCAGACCTTACCCCTACCCTGGGGTAGAGACGTTGTTTCCAAATAGACCATCGGTATCCTTCCCTCCAAGAACTTCCCACCTTGCTCTTGGGAGACTCGAACTCACAACCTCTTTGTTGGAAGTGGAGATTGCTTACCATCAAAGTAAACAAATAGCTAAAACGAATCATAGCGCAGAAATTACCATGTTTCAACAGAAGTCATGCATTTGCATCCTTTGATGGGGAATCAATTGATTGCCTAATTCTCCGCAGATGTTCAGCTATCTCAGTCAAGAGTTTGGTTCCTTCACCATCCCTCTGTAATGTCATAGCTGCATGTTTTAAGAAGCCGCTCTCTGCTTCAATGGCTCTCAATCTCTCTCTAATTACTGACACTTCTCTTGTAAGAGTTACCTTATTTTCATTTCCTACCAGCATGAAAAAAAAGCATCTGCACTTGGACAAAAAGGATAGAAAAAGGAGGTAAGAAAATAAACAAGATTCATTTACCTTTTCCTTGTGATCCATGCTTAACCTCGTTTGTTTCTAAAACATGAAATCTTTCATCCTTAGATGTTTTAATTTTCTCTTCAAGATTTGTCAACAAACCCATGAGATACGATCTCTCGTTCTCAAAATCAAGATGTGATTCATCCAAATTTTCCCCTCCATATTCACCAGAACATCCAAAAGAGCGCTCATTTACTCCATGTTGATCTCCTTCATCAGGACTGACACACGCTGATCTTTCGCTAACAGATGACAAAGAATGAGAATTCCACTCTTGATAATCTTCATCAGCATCAACCTCACAGACCTCACTACCTACTTTCTTGATATGTCCATATCTTTCCCTATATGTCTCAAGTTCAGCTTCTAAGACCTTTATCTCTTCTTCTCTCTTCAAAAGCATGTCTTTCATGACCTGCAGCGCCTCTTGATCATATTCCGCCTGCTCTTCCATCATTCTTTGGTACTGCAACGCCTCCATTTGGACAGCGGCTTTCTCTGCTTGTAAGCGAGTGATCATGGCCATGGCATTGTTTGCTGCAACAGCAGCAGCACTTCTTTCTTCGTCAAGTTCCATGTAAAGTGCCATGAGAGACTTGTGGTCCAAACGAACTTGTCTCTTCAAGCGATGCAGGATGTCATCGTCAGATTCATTTACTGCACTCGCATCATTAGTTTCTGAAATTAGTTCACTCTTAATATCCATACTCAATTTTCTAGGCCTGTGTGACCACCTAGGACTAGCATGAGCTGAGTCTGACAATGGGATACCAAAGAATTTGTTTCTTGAAAAATTTGGCGTTTTCAAGGCATCATCATTTATGTCCTCCGAATCTGGTATTAGTGGTACAGTAGCAGCTTTAATATCCTCTCTACCTGCGTAGAAGAATAAAGCTATGAATTGCTATGATTCATAAATCAAAACAGTTGCAGAAATCAAGTACAGCAACAAGAAGAAACACGGAGGGAAAGAAATTGCTAAGAAACATGATAAGAATGAACACTGGGCCTAGTTCAACCCCAAAAGCTAGCTTGTGAGGTGACGATTGCCCAAGCCATATAAGGAGCCCTCATATATGGGACAACTCAGCAGAAAAGCACGTACCTCCATTAGGGAGACCCTCATCATCAGGAAGGTCCAAATCATTATCTGAGATGAACTTAACCTCTGTGTATTGAGTATGAGGCAATTCTAAATGGCGCGCTTCCTCATTTCTCCATGTTGTCAAGGGAGATCTTGGTGATGGAGCAGGAGCTTGAGAATAAGGATTTCCCTTCATTGATGCATTCCTGGAATACTTTGACTTTGTCTTCAGAGGCTCTCCACAGCAAGAACACCTAACGATTCCGCCCTTTTCAATTTGGATGACCTCATCTTCCTTCTTCCCTGATTTTGTATCTAATTTCTTCTCATCCTCCATAAAGCAATCAATATCCTTGTGCAAGATACCAACCAGTGACTTGTACCTATCACAATCAGCATCTTTCTCTGTTGCAAATGACAGAAGGCAGCCATCGCACATGTTCCTAATATCAGACAGCTTCTTGTGGACATGACAATAAGCAAGAGAAGAAATGTCCTTCTTGTGAACTTCACAAATGGATTCATTGTAATAAAAGTTTGCATTCCTGTGAACGAGAATGTGATCGATCCTCGTGCAAAGTAAGCAGGGGACTTTCAGGTCGAAGAACTTGGCGAATTCATTAGAGAAAAAAGCAAGAAACCCCTCAATGAAAAGTAGAATGATCATCACCCATTCAAGAACAGCATATATAAAGAAGAATGCAAATTTCCCTGTCTTTTGTTCAACATAACACTTGAAAGATCCTGAAGCCATTCCTTTTTCTAAAATTTTCAAAACAATATCAAGAAAGAATTCAGAATGATGGGTTGTTTGTTGAGCACAAAAGAGGAAGAAATGGACGTGGGATCAAAATGAAAGGGAAGAAATGAGAAGGATCATGACCATGGTAGGAAAAGTGAAACCAGGATCATGACCTCTTTCTCTCTCCTGAATGTATCTTTCTTTGATTATGGTGAATTATGACAGTTTGCCTAGTTCAAAAGTGTCCAAAATATTGGATGGTGCTCTTCATTTTCAGTTATATGTAGTCAATGGTCACTCTTTTTTTTGTTTCACAATTACGAGAGTACTTAGCGCTTCATTACCTGAATTAACGGTCCTCCATTGTCATGTGATTTTCTTCAAATAATGCACTATGTCCTATTTGATTCCAAAAATCTAAAAGACTTAATTAGTCGGAGAAAATAATCTATTATCTTTTCATTTACTCTTACCTGATTATCTTTTTACTTATAAAATAATTTATTACTCCGATCATTTGAGTTACCCTTATCAAATAGGACGAATTAAAAAGAGGTAATTAAAAAGAATGTTGGACATAGATTTTTATTATTTACTTATAAGTTATACGTTCTCGTAAGCTATCGAGAATGAAACTTGCAACTTTATGCAAAATTTGAAGCATCTTGAACATTGCACTAATAGTTTGTCTTGTGTCAAGGTATATATTCAATTTTTTTTAAAAAAAATACTTATTTACGCAATGTTATTTTCCGATGAAAGGATGTCGGGTGACACCCCTCGGACAAGGGTAGCTTCGCCCCTATCTCGCTTTAAAATAGATAAAAGTTCAATTATTTAATTTTATACAAATATATACTCCCTCCGTTTCAATTTATGTGAACCCATTTGACTGGGTACGAAGTTTAAGAAAAGAGAGAAGACTTTTGATCTTGTGGTGTAAAATGAGACACCTTTATTTTGTGTGGCTATAAATCATTGCATAAAGGTAAATTGTTTCCAAATAAGGAGAGGGGTCATTCTTTTTGGCACGGACTAAAAAAGAAATAGGTTCACATAAATTAAAACGGAGGGAGTATAACACACTTCAAATTTTTAAAAAAGAATAACATGTTTATTTATTTATTTTTCTTTTGCAACTTTTTTATCTTTATTTAGGCATGAAATGAGAGGGAGGGAGTAGGTATTTTCCACCAACTCACCGTTCCTATACTCGTCGGACAGGGCACGTCCAAATGTGACAAGAGCACACACATATATATACTCCTATATATATATATATATATATGTGCAAGCACGACGGTGGACCCTGAAATCTGAATAGTGAGCAGGTCAATCCCTGACAATTGCCACGTCAGCTAATTTAAGTATCAAGTACCACTGCTACACCGCCATTCTGCGCCACCCAACCGCACCGTGTTCCGCCGTAATCACCATGAGCACCACCGAAGAACAAAACCTGAGTGCCGACGACGCAGCGCATCTGGACACTATCTTCAAGCAGAAAAAAGCCCTTCGATCCGTAGTTAAGAGAGATCTCAAGTCCCTGGATCCTTCCCTTAGATCCCAACAAGGTACATCCAAAACACATAATCAAATGAGTTTTTCCTTTTTTTCTTTTATGATATTTACTGTTGGACCTCTATGTGGCTCATCAGATGAAGCAATACAAAGGATTGTGTTGGAGGCTCCGTGGTTTAAGGCTTCTAAGAGATTGTGCGCTTACATAAGTTGTAGTGCTTTGCGGGAAGTTGATACATCCCAACTACTGTCTCACATTCTCCAGAAGCCATCCACAGGTTTGTATCTCAGAGGCAAACTTCACCGCATACAATCACAGCAAAAAGTTCAATCTTCACACTTGAGTTTATCTGTGGATGGTGAGGCTTTCTATAGCCAATCCGAATTGAGGTGTAGTAGTAGCTGTTGTTGTTGTAAGCATTAGAGTGTCAGCAAAATATTGGGGTTTGGGGTGGGGAGAGGATATGGAAGTTTCTGATTCAATCTACTGTTTATGATAGTCACGAGGCTCATCCACCACCTTTGATCACTTTCTCATCTTGGCTTTGTTCATTTGTTTCAATCTTACAAGCTAAATAAGTGGAGTTCTTTCTCCAAGAAAAAAAAAGGTATATGAGTAGATTCCTGCTGTCGTGTTTTCTGACTACTCATGTGGCAGATGCAATGTAATGACAGCATCTCAGAAGCACCGGCCTCTCAGCTCGACTTATGCATATATAGTCAGATGATATTGAAAAATATATATCTGTGAGCGTCGCAACAAAAAGGTAGTGAGTATAGTGGTAGTTCACACCCACTAGCTTATATCCTGATTCTGTTGAAATACTTGGCAAACCTTAAGATACGTACCGTAATCTACAGAGTATAGCTATATGCCTGTTAATACCATTATTCAAAATGCCCATTCTAATTTACTACTACCAAATGTAAGGTACAGGGACTTTTCTCATGGTTGTTCTCATTTTCTTTGCTGTTTCTCTTTAGTGGTTCAATTCTTATAGAGCTTAATATTGACTTCTCATGTCATTATCGAATCAGAATCGGATTTGCAAATGAGGAAAAAGCTTTATGTTCCACGTGTGGAAGACAAGAATAGAAACATGCGAATGCTACACATCTCAAGCATTGAGGACATGATTGCAAATTCAATGAACATCTTGGAGCCAGCTCCAGTAGACGCTGAAGGAAATGATAGGGAAGATGGTACACATACTTCTTGTCTCCTGATGTCAAATTTCTTTTATTTGTTAGCATTTGTTGTTCAAGTGATACTCTAATGTGGAAGTTCAAATCATTCTAGCACTCTTTTGGTAATATCTGTATTTGGGAAATCCTTGATGTATGTGATGATAACTTTCCTAAAGTTCACGTCTTGAATATATTGATATTTCCAGCACTCTAACCCTCACCGCACTGAAAACTTATTTTGTATTCTGTAGATTCTGTCATAGTGTGGTGAAAGGTTTTAGAGAATAACTTTACATTTCATGACCGTTAACCTTTCCAATTTCTTTGTTTCTGACAACAGTTAGGCGCTTCCGTTGGATATTGTGTCCATTCTTTTTAATATAAAGACTACAAATCAAAGTAGTAAGTATCTAAAGGAATCTGTTTTGCCGACGAATTCTCAGTATTGAAAGTTTTCTCTCGAAAAGTTATGGTTGTTGTAGGATATTGTAATCATCAATGTTAAATATCTATGTAATCTGGGTTTGTGCTAGTGCCATGGAGCACTTGTCTGAAACATGCAAGATACAAACAGGAGAATAAAAGTGAAAGTATCATAGCTTTTCTATCATTTCGACCTTTCAATCTTTGAAAGTCTGCCTCCTTTAGATGGTGGAAGGCCTAATAGATTATAAGTTACAAATGGAGAAGAGCAATAATAGCTTTTTGAGTTCTTGACTGAAGGATGACTTTATGCCTAGACTACTTTTCTGCTATGCCTTCGTTTGATTTTTGGGAGAAGTGCGAGTTGTTGCTTGAGGCCTTCATCAAAAGAACCTAGTTATGGACTCGGCTATTGTTTACATCTCTTATTCTGCAAATCTTGTTCGTCGTACTTCTTATTTTTGTCCAGTTTGGTTTCATTGGTTTTAGTAGTGAAATAGGACTATAGATTTAGTGCTAGTAATTGAAGAGATTTTCATGTTGCAGTTTTGTTGGCGGATGAGCCTGTTGATTTGTTAATTTTACCTGGTAAGTACTTCCTAACTTTTCATCGTCAAACTTCTCATATTCTAAACTTGAAACCAGATAATTTTGGAGTTGCATTTTGATTCCTGCTCTCTTTTTTTGAAGGACTTGCTTTTGACAAAGCTGGAAGGCGACTGGGCCGTGGTGGAGGGTAGGGCCTTATATCTTTGACTCTTTACTTCATCTTCTTCAGAAGTGATAGGTTTAACTGAGTAATGCAACCTATGAAAAAGAAAATAGTGAAGATTCATTATAAGTTTCTCCCTCTTCTATAATCCTAATATCCTCTTGTTGGTGACCCTTTCTTCCTATGGCTTGTGAAACAGTTATTACGATACCTTCTTGACAAGATACCAGGAACGTGCAAAGGAGCGAAATTGGAAGCAACCTCTCAAGAGTATGTTTCTTCGTTACTTCTTTCTAGGAATGCATGTGACAGTTCTGATTTGTTCACAACAGGTGATTTTAGCTGCTGCTCAGTGACTTTTTTCTTTTGGATTGCAGTTGCGCTTTCATACTCAGTGCAGATATTGGATGAGGGCAGTATACCACTAACTCCAAATGATGTTCTCGTTGATGCACTTGTATCACCTTCTGGTCTGATCCCCATTAGTCCAGCTGCACTGGAAATATTCCATTGATAAAGATGCTCCTCTAAAGACCCTCAGGCCTCAGGTCTACAGTTGCACCGAGTATAGGTGATGCAAGATCCTCTTTCACTTAACTAATAGACCCTCAGGACTTTTACTTCATCAAGAGTCGAGGGCAAGGGTTAACAGATTGTTCTGTTACATTGAGACCATTGCATCTAGAGAAAGTTCCTGATCTGTTGTATTCTACTGATATTGAGTTGACAAACCTGAAAAAAACTGTGTTCCTGAATGTGTTGTATTCTACTAGTCATATAACTAAAGCAATACCCGTTGGTTGGAAGTTAGTGTCACTCGCTCTCTACCTCCTTTTACCAAGACCTTTTACAGTAAGACTACTTTACTTGTGTGAACACTTTCACATAATGAAGACTAGTTATATGAGACACGTGCTAAATTCTTTCCTCTTGAATTGAGCCTTTATGAAGTGAAAAGGTTTAAGATCTTTAATTACACTTGTGGGATTTTTATATGTATCTTTGGCTTAAAGCAAAGAATATCATATTCTGAATATGGAATTTGTTCTGTGGTAAAGCCTATGTTTACAATATTGGGGCAATGCTTTTCAGAAGAAAGACGTATAGGTAATAACATTTTCAACACAATACATAGAGTAGAAATGACATCAGGTATCCACTCTAGAAGTTGCTATTTAAAAATTAGCCAATATATCTTGAATTTCAATTTTCAAAATTCTGAAGTTACGATTTTTAGTTTAAAATTTCGGAACAAAATGAATACAGGCTAATCTCTTAATCTCTAAATAGCATAACATAGAGTAGTTATTAAATAGTGTCTTTGGACCTCACACCAAATTAAACTATTGAACAAGAATAAAACAAATACATTTAACTTCAAGCAATCGACCATTCTTTGTTTAGCTCAAATTTCAACTTCATTATCTCATCCTCAGGCAAAGTCATGGTCACAATCCTTCCTTCATCACCATACTTGCTAGAATCATTTGGCCCGGCCGGAAGCACCACGACGGTCCCTGCATCGCCAACTCCATCGATATGGTAACTTACATTCGTTGGTTTGTATCCTTTCCAGTTGAATCCATAAAGATCAGCACCTTCCATGTTCACGAAAGTCAATTTTGCTCCGTAAACGACAATGTCCGATACTCCATGATCTTTCTCGATGGCTTCATCGATCTTTAATCGCTCATCAATAGTCCCATTTTTAATTAACCTTGCTAAATCAGTAGGATTAGCTTCTCTAACTGAGTCATCAACCTTTACCACACCAATGACTTGATTGTTCCCAACAAGGTCTTCTTTCCTTTCTTCGCTCTTTTTACAAATGGTCACAACTTTGGGCTCAGGCCCATCTCTAATTTTAGAAATGGACTGCCAAATAATACTACATAGTAATTCAAATGGGCCTTGTATTTCTGTTCTTGATTGTAGTTGGCCCAATTTGGATGCAGTAACATGGATTGAAAATGACTCCAGTTTGCAACTATTGTTGGCAATCCAATGATCTTCAACTGGCCCAACCCGTTTTATTGAAAGTGGATCCTCCACAACCTTTTTCAGGGGTTGTGTTGAGTTTGCTTTGGTCAATGAATGGGCCAAGGTTTTGGGCCGGTCTGGTTGGTATCCAACAACTACTTGTCCCAAAAAGTTAATTACTTCAGTGGCTGAGAATACGTCTCCAAGTACATGGGCCCAACTTAGGCCCAATGAAACTCCTCCACATTTGAATTTTGTATGCTACATTGATAGCACAAGATGAGTCGACTATCAATTACCAACAAGAAAAGTGAAAAAGGAAGAAAACTAAAGATGTTTACCATTTCGTCAAAGAGTAATATAAAAATAAATGAAAATGTAATAACTCATGTAGCTAAATTGGTAAATTAAACAAAAATAACATTTTCCAAAAATTCCCTTAATTAAATGTGGATGCAAATGTATAAATGGTCATCCAACATAACCAACTATAAAAATTGCTACATCATTTCATTGTTGTTATTCTTTTTAAGTGTATTTGATTGTAATTCATATGATACGTTTTTCTATGATTAAGGATTTTTTGACTTACAAAGTATTGTTATTTATATATACTATTATGCGTACAAAATCGATTCTCAAACAATTGTATATCTGGATTTATAGAACATTAATGCATCATCTTTTTTTTTTAAATATCTAATGTTAGGTTATTTTAATAATGGCGGTATTTTCTGGTCTATTTCCTTTAAAGGTACATTGACATGTACATCTATTAAAGTCTTGAGTTATTAAAGCAGCTACCACAACTACCTCAACTAATTGAAATAATTTCTCACAATATACAACCATACGATCTTAAATTCGATTGGGAAAGAATTGCTACTTTAATTAATTTCTTCTCGAAATTTGAATTATTATACATATTACTGTATGTTACTACCCTCCATTCACAACAAATATTTAATTTATTTTTAGCACGACCATTAAGAAAATACTAAATTCTATACAAAAATATCTATTATGACTATACTATCCCTAATTAAATATTTAATGTGAGGAGTAAGAAATTCTTTTTAGGGATATGTACATAGGGGTTATTTTATAAAAACAAATTAAATTCTTTCTTGATTATATAACTGAACACTTATTTTGAACCAAAATGAAAAAGTAAATTGAACACTTATTATGAACTAGAGAGAGTATATTTGAAGCAAATATGGTGGAAGAATTAGAATTGAACTAAGGCCCTTTTAAGATGGGAGGCAATACAAAGCAAACAAGCGGAAATCCGATTTAGACACGGTAGAATCAACTGAGTTAGCAAATCTAATGTGTATGCAAGAATTTTTTTTCCTTTTATTTTTAAATTCGGCACAATTTAAATAAAAACGAACCTAAAGTAAGATTTTCCTAAACCTTGACTATATGTCTTGAATTTGAACTCATGACACGGGCAAGCTTCCAATAAGAAGCGTTTTATCCCATCTTGTTAGCTTCATTTAACGGAATTCGAATCAATCGATTAATGAATTTTAAATATCAAATAATTAAAAAGAATTGGATTTAAAGGAAGAAGGAAAACATGAGAGATTGTTTCTGGCTTTACTTTTCTTTCATTTAGTTAAAAGTTGAAAGGAGATATGCATCTATTAATTAAAGTAGAAAGAAGCTAATTAATTTGAAGGAGGAGCAATACCTGTATGAGGATTGGAGGGGAGAAAGCCAACTCAGGACCAAGAACTTGATTAGAAACAAGTAATTTCTCAAGAGTAGCATCTTTCATTTCTAGCCATTCTTCCAAAGTTTTATCACATTGTGCTTCAATAAACCTAGCTCCACAATCATTGCATTTTATATATGGCCTCCCAGATTCTGCTCTCCTAAACCTACCAGCTGTCATATAAAAATGGTTAAACCATAAAAATATTGGCTCCTTAACTTTATATATGGTTACATCTTGAAATGCTTGGCTATTAAAGTAATAAATCCCTCTCAAATAGTGTAATTTCATGGCTAAATCAATATTGCTTGGCTCATAAACTACATCTTGACCTGTTACATTTGCTGGTCCAACTGAGGAAAACTTGATGTTGTAAATTAGACCAGTTTCTGATTTTGAAGAAACCATTTCTTGATTTTTTTCTCTTTTTGGGGTTATTTTGATTGGTTGGTTTCCTCTGTTGGAAAGAAGAAGTCGAAGGATTGAAGATTATTATAGTAAGGGGGAAGTTTGTTGACTGTATGTGTGATGTTCTTGATCTCAAAGCATACTTATTGGCCCATTTTTTCGCCAAATATTTAATTTTTTTTTAAAAAAAGTACTAGTAGCGGCAAGGCTTTAAATCGGTAGATGGAGGATTTATTGCAAATTATGGCGTGTGAGTCACTCGTTGTATTGTCGACGGTGAGGTAGTTATGTGTTAATTTTGCAATAATAGATGTACGTACATATTATTTATGCTAACCCTAACCGCCAGCGCTCCTTTTATTTCTTAGGGAGTTAATTGCATTTAATAGTATAGTAGTAGAGTAGAGATTTGAAATATATGGTTCCGAATTTTTGTACTTTTAAATTAATGGGTTCTAAATTAATAATTTTAATACATATTAAATAAATTTTCTAAGATAAAAGTAGAGTTTGTAGTAAAATTATTGGTTTCGACCGAATTCGCGACTCAATCTCTAATTCCACCCCTGCTCTTGAAGCTTCTCGTGAATGCACATGCTAATTAAGTTAGAAACTTGCAAGGCTATACTAGGTGTTGACGTTCTTAATTTTGATAAAAGAAGAAGGTCCTAGATCTTAATATAAGTTTGATTTAGGATATCTGGTACGCAGACTGTTTAACAGAGTCATTCTTTTCCTCGATTCGGGATTCAACCGGTGACTTGGGACACCATAAATCTCCCAAGTAGCGACTCTGAATTGAATGAACCAATTCCGTTTCGATTGTCCTTTAATTGGAAAAACACCACTCGCACCCTCGCGGGTCAGCGGAAGAATGAGGTGTGACAAAGCCAAGTGGCAAGATAATAAATGTCAATAATATATGGTAACTATTCTTTATTTGACTATTTTAGTTATAATATAATAAATAATGTTTAATTATAGATAAAATTCTAAAATTAAAATTAAAATGTTATCATATGCAATCATGTTAGGCACTTTTATTATTTTTTCTAATTATTTAAATACCATTTCTCCTCTAGAAAATTTGAATTTAAAATCAAACCTTTTCACTTCCCTCTTATTCTTTTTGTTGTTCTTTTCTTTCTTTAATTAATTAAAAACAAAAACTAAATTTCTAAATTAATTAAAATTTAAAATTAAGCTAATTATATAACTATGTAAAAATGATCATTTTTTTGTGATTTTTGATTAATAGCATAATTAACTCAATGTAATTAATTCCTAAATGCATATTAAACCTAAGGTGACATGAAATTTAAAATGTGATATTTTTTATGAGTTTTCTATGATTTTAAAAATATTAAAAATGCATGAAATGCAACTAAATAAATAAAAATACCTAAAAAATTTAAATTATTTTGGTCCATTTTTAGGAGTTATTTTCATATAGGGCAAAAATCGTGTGCTTAACAATAAAGACCTCTTGATCTTTGATTGAATGACTTGATTAGTAGAGTATTACACTAGGGGCAAGCTTATGGTGTGTTTGTGTGGCATGTGAATGCTCTTTACTGAGGGTGAGTTAATTCTTCCTATATTTAGTTCCTTGTTGCTTGAATTTTATTTGTGTGGAACTTCTCTCAGAATTTGTGAAGTGAGGGCATGTGACTCAAGAAGAAAAAGTGAGTTTTCACATCTGTTAGAGTAACTAAAGTGAGCATGTATGTGTCATGGAGTTAGAGTCTTCATCTAAGGCGTGATTGTTGCACTGCTTAGGTTGTTCCTTCATAATGGCGGGGTGTGGCGTAAAAATTGGGTAATGCATTGAACGATTATGCCTAGAAGTGTGGTTTAACTTGTTCGAGGACGAGCAAAGGTTTAAGTGTGGGGTGTTGATAATAGGTGAATTTAACTATAATTAGGCCCTAAATAACCACCTTTTTATATAGTTTGAATGATAAAAGTTATAAAAAAATGCTCTTATTAGTGATTTTCATTCTTTGCATATTATATATGACCAGAGAAGGCTATGGAGTACTTTTGGGATCAAATATGGAGAAATAGAGGCCAATCGTAAAAAATTCTGTCAAGTAAACCACGTGAAACAGATCAAGTCAGATTTGTAAGAGGACTGTCGCAGTTCCACCGCGACCGCGGCAGAACTGCGGTGGAAGAAGGTTGCAGATAAAGTGAGATTCAGAGAACATTGTTGGCCTCGGTTTGACCGCGATCGCGGCAAACGCAGCAAACTTCAGGAACTAAAGTGTAAAACTCGGGATTTGTAGACCTAAATCCTGTTTTAAACACTAGACTTCGCCCAAGAAAGGCATGTATTGTATTGCAGAGTTTTTGAGCAAGGAAAACAATTGTGAGAGATCATCCGAAACATCTTTCTTCTTTTCTTTGATTTTTCTTGCAAGTTTTACGATGAATATTGTTTAGTTAGATTACCCATAGTGATGAGTAGCTAAATCCCTTGTCTAAGGTTTTGATGGAACCTATTGGGGGATGAACTTCTTATTTATGTGAATACAAATTGCTAGTTTTAATCTGTATTTGGTCAACTATGTGTTTGTTGTAGTTAATTGACAGGATCCTCAATTAGTTGTGCCTATGTAGTGTGCATAACTCGGGTGAGAGTGCATATTTAGGTAATTGTTGAACAACACCACTCCCAAAGTATATGAGGGATCAATAATCGGGGGTTTAAAGGCGGGATTAGGGATAGCGAAGCCTTGGGTGTGAGCTAAAGTAAATTGTGTTAAATAAAGCAAGCTAGTGTATCTCGGGAGAGTGCAACTAGTAAATTACAATCTCTCAGGAGAGATTTACAGTAAGAAGAGCGTTCATGATTGATAGAGATGTGTTGGTAAATTTGTATGAAGCATAAACAGAAGGAATTCCGTCAATAGGAGAAGTCATTACCTTAGCACTTTCTCATTATTGTTTACAACCTTAGTATTCCTAGTTTACAATTATTTAGTTACTTGCAATTTTAGTTACTAAAGACATCATCAACTGTGATTCAAAAGTTTGAGGAAAGTAGTTCTTAAGAGTTTAGTGGGTCTAAAAATAGTAATTGATAGGTTAACTCTCTGTGGATTCGACTCTGGGCAGAATACTCAGGTTATATTTGCAACGTCTGCATTGTCCTTTTTATAAGGCATAGTTGGGCGTGATCAATTCATAATAAGTGTCCAATTTGCTTTTAGCACGCCCATTAAGAAAAAATTAAATTCTATACAAAAATACATACTATGACTGAACTACCCCTAATTAGACATTTAATGTGAAGAGGAAGAAAACGTTTTAGGGATATGTACATAGGGGTTATTTTGTAAAAATAAATTGAATTCTTTCTTGATTACATAATTGGACACTTATTTTGAACCAAATGAAAAAGCAAATTGGACACTTATTGTGAATACAAGGAAGTAAAAATTAGGGATTACAAAAAATATGATGCTGAGGATCGATACTAGTGGTTGATAATCCATGCATTGCATACTGATTACCAAATATTGCTAGAAGACTACAACTAATAATAGGGATAGTTTTAAGTTTTAACACAAGCATTTCTTCCCTTGTTCCGCCAGCATGATGCTGGCCATGACATAGGGTGGAAGAAAATACAAAAAGTCCTAATTTATTGAAAGAGGTAAGACTCTTTGCATTCTTTGCTAAGAGATGAGCTACTTTATTGCCATGTTTGAGAATCTGAATTTATGCTCATTACGGATAAAAGCAACTTGCATGATTTATTAATAATAGAGTCGTAAGTTACACATCTATGGTTGATATAAGTGATTATCTGGGTAGCATCCGTCTCTATTTGCAAGGGATATAAATTTCACTCCTCTGCAATGTGTAGTCCTTAATTAATTGGCAGAGGGCTTGGAGTTCCGTGTAGATTGGAGCTGTTGAGTTTGTTTTCATTATGAATCCTAAAATCCAATTTCCGTTTGGATTTTTAAAGACACCTCCTATACCACTACTTTAGTCCCTTTTAAAGACACCTCCTCTGTCGGTGTACAAAGAAAATCGATAAATCGCACCAAACCGGTAATTCGAGTCAAACTGAAAAAAAAAAACCCGATCATGGGTTGGTTTGGCTTGGTTTTGTGTTGGAAAAAATAACCCCACCATAATTGGTTTGGTTTGGTTTTAACTAAAAAAAGTCAAACCGAAACCAAACCAAACCAACCCGATATTACATTTATTCAATTTTTACAAATATTTTATACATATAAATATTTATTTTTAATACAATTCATTTTCTTAAACTTTTTCACAGTTTTATCTTTAAACATATTGTTTCAAGTTTGGAATTAACATTCTTGAATGCTCCAATAAATGTTATAGTTCATAAAGGTAGTAATTCAAATAAACTTCACATCAATACTAATGCTAACTAAGAAAAATCAATTCAACACTAGAAATGACAATAGTGTGGATATCTATTTTTTAGTTTTGCATTATTTATATTGAAAATGCATATTTCAGTTTATCTTTTTCTTTAGAAAAAATTACAAGAAAATAGACTTGACATCACATTATAACAAAAACATAGCCCATATTTTTAAGTTTTACCCTACCTAGCCCATATTGTAAATATTTTGAAAGTACTAACAAATTCAAAATTTATAGAGTTAAATTTGTGTTCTCACAAACATTGCATTTCACTCTCTTTTATTCTCACTCCTTCTACATATGCTTCAAGGGGCCATCTGCTATTATTGCTTCTCCCATGTGCCATCTGGTTGTAATGTAAGAAAATTGAAGAGTAGAAGTTCACCATTGAAGGCTATTCAAAGCTTTGCTTTTGAAAATTGGATTTTTTGGGTTTGTTAGTTGTTTGGGTTGGATGTTGTTCTAATTGATTGGAAATATAATAATGAGTTCAAACTTTCAATTTGAAGTGATTTTAAGTAGATTTGAACAAGATTTGAGTTAAATTTTAGAAAAAACATAAGGAAGAAGACGCAATCAGTTTTTTTGTATAATTATGTATAATCTTGTATAATAGTGTATATGGGTGTATAAACACATCATATACACTATTATACTCCTTTATACAAGCGTCTGTAGACGAACTTCTTCCACGATTTTCAGTTACAATTCTTGTTCAAAACAATTCAAATCTCCATTATATGACTTCAAATTTTATATACAACCTCCTCATACTATTTCTAACAATCTAAATAACACCCACTCTAAATTTCTCACAAAACTAAATTCGAAATCTAAACCCACATATTTAAGCTTGTTAAAATCTAATTTTCACCATTTAAATGGATTTGGTTTGTTGAACTAATATTTGAGTTATAATTGCTTATTCGAAAATTAACTTAAAAACTTGAGCAATCTTTTTTAAAAATTAAATACTAGTAATTTTGAGAATTTATTGTAGTTGGATGTAGAATATTAGCCTATTATTTTCGGGTTAGTTAATTGTAAATATAAATATGTGCTATAAAATTGAAAAGTAGGAATCCTAGGTGTTGATATGTGAAATTTTCCCTTTTCTTTAGTGCTTAGTTGTGTAACTAATATACTTATAGTTGTACTTATTCAAGCATGACTTATATAGTACTTTTAGATTATGTTAATATTTATTATGGCTTATTACTTAGTAATATTTTCTTTATGAATTTTAATATTTTTGTTATTGAATATTTAGTACAATTTTATGACCCATCTAATATTATTGTATTATTTTCTTGAAAAATATATTATACAGTTGTATTGTTTTCAACCGCCAGATGGTAAAGGAAGGCGCCGTCCCTCCTTTCTCTCGCAATCACAATAGCCGTACAGTCGAATAGTTGAGTTAGACGGGGGATAACGGTCGAACTATCAAAGAGGTCCACAGAATGAGATTTGGGCAGCTTTGGAAAAAAAAGAGTGGAAAGATCTTATTTCGTCTAAGGACAAGCACTCCCGCCCCCAAAAGCGGAGACCGAAGAACCGCCAGGTTGTCGAGGACACGTCTGAAGAGGAGGCGGGCGCGGGGATTTAGGTCTATTGCTTATGTCCGATTTGCTGAGGCTAGCTTGACTTCACTCACTTCAGAGAGAGAAAAAAAGAATAAGAAAAGAGCTACCTCCCCTCTCTTTTTATGCACTTGCCTAGAAGGCTTAGGTGTCCGTGGGTAAGCAACCGCTGCTTATCGCCGCCGAGAATAAACATGCTGTGCCGGGTGACAATTTTTTACATAATGGTTCCTGCTTCCTACCCATAGTTAGCATGTATCTCTGTCACACCTCTTTGTATCACATCGTAGACCCCCACCCCAACGCTATCTTCCTTATCAGCTTTTGCTAGAATAATATCGTAAAGTCGGAGAGGAAGAAGAATGCCATCATAGAGGGATCAGCGTGTAAACTTGAAGGGCTAGGGAACTCCTTTAGCTCAATAATGAAAGTTAGGGTATATCGGAGGAGGCCTAGAATTAGAGAAGTATGGGGAGCACAAGTTATATGTTTGTGCTATGAAGACTTATCGGGAAAAAAAAACCCCGAAAACCCGAAAAAACCCGAAAAACCCGAGATTGAAAAACCCGATTTCGTTGGTTTGGTTTAGTTTATAGATTTAAAAATCCGATACTATTGGTTTGGTTTGATAATTGAAAAATCCGAACCAATCCGGCCTATATACACCCCTAACTACTACTTTCCCAATGCCCAATTGTACAACCAGGACGGGGTGGAGTCCAGTAGGGGCGGGCATTCGGTATTTCGTTTTGGTATTTAAGAATTTCGGTTCTGTATTTCGGTATTTGGTTTATCAATTGTATATACCAAATACCATACCAAATTATTTCAGTACGGTTCGGTATTTATTATTTTGGTTCGGTATGGTTTCGATAAAGTATTCGATTTATGAATTATTCAATTGTGTTATGTGTATACCTACAGCTACTGTTACAAAATAGTATTGTTTGAAAAATCAATTCAACCGTTTATTGTAATATCGCCATGTATATCAGTATATATGGATGTTAAAAGTAAGCTATACAATATTTTAAGATCTCGTCGTTGTTTCAGAAAATTGTGTGTTAGATGAAAAACACGTTAGTATGAAGCAAGCTTCTTATTGCCATGCATTATCTAATTCTTCCTAGCGATCAAGTCAGATTATATGGTAATGGAATGATAATAGTGGTTAATTAACTTTATTTGACCAAAAGAAAAGAAATACTAAGACTCAAAATCACAAAACTCCTGGAAAATAGTGTGGCTGTACAAAAAACATACAAAAAAAGCAAAAACAAGGCAAACTGTGACTACACAAAATAACATACAAAATGCAAGGAAATCATTCATATAAATATACTTGTAAATAAATTTGAAATAGTGGGCTTGGGCAGTTGGGCTTGGGGGGCGACGGGAATTGGGTAAATTAGGGGAATTTTTACATGTGTATACCATATAACAAACTTTATTACCAACCATGTTTAAGGTTTGTGTTTATTACATTTAAGCATACCAAGTTTCAATTTATGTACCATAATTCAATTTAAGGCATTAATTAAGTTATCATTTATTATAGGAGTGTATTTAGGGATAAAATCTCCCAAAATATTTTGTTACCCGCTTATCTCTCTTCCAATTTTTAAATTTTTCGTATCTCACCCCCCCTCCCCACGATTTTCCCCCAGTTCTTTTCTCCCTCACGTTTTTTTTGTTTTGTTCAGTTCTTTTCCACCTTTTCCGTATAGCAGAACACAACTTCCTTCTTCTCCCTTAACTTCCCCTCCATTTTTATCTGATTCAACGTTCAACAAAATCATGAAAAATCAAAATACTCCTAAAAAAACCTACAAAAGAGGTTTTAACTGATATTCCATCTTTCGATTTAGGTGTTGTGTAAATTGTAGTTATATTGTGTAGATTTGTAGTTAGGAACAGTGGTTCTGTAGTTAATTTGTCTCAATTTTGAGATTTAATTGTAGTTATTATGTAGTTTTTATATGAATCATTAATATATATGTAGTTATATTGTGGTAGATTTGTAGTTAGGAATTAGGAACAATGGTTTTGCAGTTATTTTGTCTCAATTTTAAGGGTTAATTGTCGTTATTTTGTATTTTTTATATGAATCATTAATATATGTGTAGTTAAGTTGTAGTTATAGTGTGGTAGATTTGTAGTTTGGAACAGGGGTTTTGTAGTTAAATTGTAGTTTTTGTAGTTAAATTGTAGTTATAATATCATTGTTTATTGTAGTTGTTCAGTTGTTATGTAGTTAAATGTAGTTTGATTGTAGTTAATTGTAGTTTATTATACTCAATCCAGTTTTTTTTTCTGTTCAGAATAGCATCTTTGCTGCTCCGCAGAATGTGGATTATGGCGTCAACAATTGCGTCAACTACAAAATCTATATATCTTCCATATTTATCCCAATTACCATTCGATTTCAGCATAATTATAACTTTTGCCATGATTTTGTGTAGTTAACCGGAAAAAAAACTTTAAGAACTGAATAGGTATGAGATCAGAGTTGTCGTTCAGTTGTATATCTACAATTGAAGAACATAGATTGAGAAGAATAGTTTGTAGAAGAAAATTGTATTTCTACAATTTGAATTTTTGATAATTCTGCGTTTTTGAGAATAGAAGTGAGAATATATTTTTCGTTCAGTTGAAGAAGGAGCTTTTTTCGCAACTACAGATTCGTTTTCCTTTTCAGAATTTTGAATTAAATGCAAAGAATCTTCCTTCTTATTCTATGCCTATAATTGCGCGCGAAATAATGGGGAGAATATCTTCAGAATATCGTTATTTTTGATTTGGTATATAAAGTGTAGTCAAAATATAAACAGGTCGGGTAATTTCCAAAATTTGCACATTTTTGGTAATATAGTTTGCTATATGGTACAGGTATAAAAAAATCCCTAAATTAGGCTTGTCGGCTGGGCACTGGGTGGGTAGATATAGGTAAAGTCCACCTTAAAATTTTGGTATATTCGGTATACCGAATTTTTAAAATTGTAATACCGAAAACCGAACCGAAATACCGAAATATCAAAAATTTAATACCGAATTAGACCGAAATATCAAAAAAACCAAAATCGAAATACCGAATTACTTAGGTTCTGTTCGGAATTCGATTTTTCGGATTTTATGCCCACCCCTAGAGTCCAGTGAAATTTTATCTCAATTTTTCTATGCAAGTTGGATTCACGCTCCGCCGGTACATTATTACGCGCGTAATTTTGTATCATTTTCTGCCGAATTAAGTGAGAAACTACAATATTAGTGAAAAAATATGCATAAGAAAACATAAATGACAAAATACCATCAGTACTACTACTACTTAAAGTAACCGTATCATGCTTGGCATCTCTAGTTGTTTCTTAAAGTTTATAATGTTGACTTTAAATAAAGAAAAATGTGTAAATACGTCTTTAATGTTTCAAAGATGAGCGGAATACTTATTTGTTAATTTACCCATATTTAGGATACTGTATTTTACATTTAATTTCTACTTTTAAGTTATTCTTTTTGAGAACGTTAGTCGATAATATTATACTAACTAGCTTTAGTGTATGTGCGTTACACATATTTTTTTGCATATATTAAAAAAGGTTAATAAAATTGAGAATACGAACAAATTATGTGCAATAGCAATTGATGTCGAGATAAATATAATATTTATTTAAATAGAAAAATAAATGTTACATTGGCAAAATAGTTGAATGCAGAGTTATTGGGCATCTTCTGAACTTGCAAAGATTAAAATTTATGTAGGTTAATTATATAACGTTTGTATTTAATATATTTTTATAAAGATAATATGATATGTTATGTTTTGTATATGACCTAATGTCTCTTTATTGACGATGTTCTGGGAGTAAAAAATACTACTCCAAGTATTAAGTATTATATATACCATATAGTATGTATATTATCCTAAGTAATGTGTTCTAAACTATATGCTTTTTGGATTTGGTTAAGGTTGTTCGAATGAGTGAATAAATCATGATAATATTTCTGATTAATCAATACTTTTATCTCCTAGTTAAAGTTTAATTTCCCTTCTCTGCTATATTTATATTATTTTTATGCTTCTAATGATTTAGGGCATGTTTAATGAATATTATTTCCTTTTCTTTTCTTCACCTGCAAGGCTTTTTAAAATTTTAGATTTTAATAAATTTTAGTAGCTTAGAATTGAAATATTCTTTAGACATGCTCATCGATTATATTCAAGTCTTTTCAAATTATTTAAATATTTGCTCGCAAAATGTATCAAGTGGTACGTGATACCTATAAAAAGTGATAATTAGACCATATTAAATTTTATATGTCTAAAATAGTTGCACGCGCTACAAAAAGCTATAAAATATAATTTAATACGTCTAACATACAGTTTATGAAAGATTGTAACATATAGTAATACACTAATATTAATAAAGCTATCACAATTGATCTCATATTTGCCGGAGTAATTCTTTCCTGAATTAATTTTATACTTGATCGACATCTTAAAGCTGATTAAAAACTAATATCTAAACATTAAAAAAATAATACAAGATATTCTTAAAAATATACTTCACAATTCTCAAGTGTTTAATTCTAAGACAAATGTTTTGAAGAAAAGCTTTCCCTAATGTTTTAAAACTTAGAATCGTCATAGTCATACGATATAAATCAGGAAAAATTTTATAGAAGTAAAATCTTAATTAATTTTAAATACCTAAGTATTAGGAGATTTTACACAATTCAAATAAGGAAGGATTTAATAAATAACATTTAGTTGATTTTAAAGTTCTACATATTAGGTAAATAATATAACTACAATTAAAATTCTGTCCAATGTGAAATTCATTTTTAAAGGGTAAAAAAGACGAACAACATTTCGCTAAGAGCCTTTATATTTTTAATATAATATAGATATAGATATATACACATTACTATTGATACTTTTTTAATAAACAAAATATTAAATAGAATGAAGTAATAATTTGCCAAGGGTACTACTGAAAACAATTCTTCATCCATTTTAAAACCAAATGAACATATTGAAATATACATTGTATATCAATACAAGTTGAGACATCCAATAATTTTACAAATAGACCTTTGATTACTATTCAATGTGTTACAATCACTGATAACGTTCGACGCAGCCGCAAACCAAACGAACCTTCTCCATAAATTCTATTGGAAAGAGATAGGGAAGGAAGTCACATTACAACTTCGTGGCAATTAGTCATTGTTGTTTTGTTTGATTTCCTATCTAATTGATTGGCTATTGAGCACCGACTAATCCGGATTAGCATTAGCATTTGAGCACCGACAATCCGGATTAACGATGCATAAGGCTCGTTAAAAAAAAACGGTTTATTAAAATTTTTTATTTCAAGACTTAAACTCAAAATCTTTAATTAAAAAGATATTGTCCATCTCATTACTAGGGCCAGCTCCAACCTTATGTGAAGTTTAGCTTGTGCTTCCCAAATTTAGTGGCCCCATTTAAAAAAAAAAATAATAGGTTTATAGGCATTTAAAAATAATATTTAGTATTTTTAATAAAAACTAGAGTTTTTAATATAATGAAAAGTGTTGGGTCTAATATATTTAATTAATATATTAAATATTTAAAAGATGGTGAATGTAAAATGGAGGAAAATGAAATTTTTGAGTAAAATTTCAAGTTCCCCTCCTTGGTAAATGGGCATTGTCCCATATTGGAAGAGGAAGAGGTTTTTTATGGGTATATAAGCAATTGCTCTCCTTCTAACTCTTAAAGAGTTGGGAAGAAAGCAAGCCTCGTGCCGCCGTCGTCGTCGCTCGGTTTCGGCTTCGGATTTTTGGACCAAATTTATTTGTTAATAGTAAAATATTAACAGAAATGTTATTAAATATCAGTTTTCTGTTTTTGTAACAGAAAATTAACCACCCATCAAATTTTTCTCTTTATTGTTGAATAAATGGCCATTTATGTAATGACATTTATGTTGTGGGCATTTTGCATAAACAGCCATTCTGAAGAGTGGGACTCTTCAGATTTTAACCCAACTTTTGGCTATAAATACAACATTACTCTGCTCAGAATTTCACTAAGGATTTTTGGAGTTTCTCCCCCTTTCTTCTGCATACTTTTAGCATCAAACAAAGCAAAAGTAAGTGTGATTTGCTACAGAACTTCGTGTTCGCTGAAGCACTGGGGTTTGAAGTATCACTACACGAGTGTGTAATTCGTTCTATCTTGCGAGAAAATAATTCATAACCTTGGGTACTAGGAGGGGATTAAATTCCTTAAGGAAACACTGTGAATTCAGTGGGCTCGAATTGGTTTCTTCATTTCCGTTTATGCACATTTTTGTTTGTATTTATTTATATTTTCAGAATTATTTTATAAATATAGTGTACTAACAAAAAGAAAACTTTATAGATATATAAATAAAATAATAATTTGATTAACTTAAAAATGTGCAGATGAATAGTTTTCATAACTTTTAATTTTCCAATTTTTACTCTTCAATAAAAAAATTGCTCTGTCTCCCTTTATTTTTCGAAGTCAATCTTTCCTTTTATCCAATCTTTTCATATTTTAGAAAATTCTACATATTTTTTATGTTTCTCTTTGATATTCTTACCCACTTCTTTCCCTAAGATTTCATTGCTCATCTTTTTTCTCTAAGATTTCATAGTTCAAGTGTTCAGCACTACTTTTAAGCTTCTAATAGTTTTATATTTTTATGGTTTTGTACAATTTTATCGTTAAAATTTTATGGTATAGCCAGTTTTCACATTGGTCAATGAAAAATAGTCATTGTTTATGAAGTCAATGAAAAATAGCCACTAGTTTGTTGCAAAAAGGACCTGTCCAGTATAATATACGGGAGGTCTAGTGCATTTGTGTACGAACTCCAGTATATTATGCTGGACAGGTATACTTTGCTAACTCCTGTAAAATTTGCAGGAGACTGGAGCACTAGTGCTCCAGTCTCCAGTATATTATACTGGACAATTATACTGCTAGAACTCCTGTAAAATTTGCGGGAGTTCCAGCATAATTATGCTTGAACTCCAGTAAAATTTGCGGGAATTCCAGCATAATTATGCTTGAACTCCAGTAAAATTTGCGGGAGTTCCAGCATAGTTATCCTGGAACTCCCGTAAAATTTACAGGAGTTCAAACATATTTATGCTGGACTCTAGTAAATTTGTGGGCATATTTTTTCATATTTTGAACAGTGTTTTCACTCAGATTAAAGTGGCTAAATTTGATGACTTTTGAAACTTGGCTATTTTTCAACTACCAGTGATAAATCTGGCTATTTTTAAATTTTCCCAATTTTATCTAATCCGGATTTCCCTTGCATAAGGCCCATTACCCAAAAAAAAAAAAGGAAAGCGCTTTTTACTAGGATTTTTCTATTTCAAGACTAGTACTCGAAATCTTTAATTAAAAAGACAGAAAAGTTCTTTCCATCCCAACACATTGCTACATTTGATTCCCACTTTAGTTAACTAGAATGATCTTTTAGCTTTAGAAATCTTTAATAAAAAAGGCAAAAGGAAAACAAAAGAAGTGGGGAAAAAAAGAGGAAAAGAACCAGCAGTTACTATCCTATTTGATAATGTCATATTGAGTGATGTAAGATTATAGCGCAACATGAAAACAAGTAATATTGTCAATGATGTCCAGCTCTTTGTCTTGCACCATCCTAGTTTCACTTTCTCCTTTTTTTCTTTTGTCTAATCATTTTCAATATAATAACATAAAGAAGGAGAAAATACACCTCACCAAGCCGTCCACTAGTTTTGTCATTTTCTTGATTATTCATCCTTTCAATTCCCAAGCGTCACTCCTTAATGACTAATCCACGCAATATCAAACCAATTGAGGGCTAAAGGATAAACAAAACATCATGCCTTTTATTTTCTAAAGTGATACACAATCTATTCAAAAGCTTTATGTATTTTTTTTTTTTCATGTGTCCGATATCCACATTAAAGCTCAATTATATTCGGATTCGCGTCACGTAGGGCTCTATTCGGGGGAATCACTCCCTAGCAAGAATTTTTTCATATCTAGAACTCGAACTCGAGACCTTTAATTAAGGAAAGAATAGTCACATCCCACTGCACCACATATTTTGCTAGTAGCTTTACCTACTCTTTTTATTCCTTCGCACTCGAAATATGTTATATATATTGTGAACAGAATTAATAGAAGTTACCAACCAATTGCCTTGAAGAGAAGCAGAATTTGCTTCTATCAAGTAATTAAAAAAGTCGGTTTCTCTCACTCATTGCCTGCTATATAAGTGAACCGAGTTTAAGAGAAGTTATCACCAATTGCCTTGGGAGAGAAGGGGAAATATCGATCATTAGCGATGATCAGCACAATGGGATTGTTGCAGAGTTGGGGTGGTTTAGGGACTAGCATTGCTAGTTTCATATTCATGTGGGATATGATCCGTCGATACTGTCCACCCGAGCTCATTCAAGCTTCGGATAAGTGGACAAGAAGAATCAGGAGCTTTTTCTACCCTTTCATTCAGATTTCCATCAGTGAATTCATGAGCAACAATCTCAAGCCACATGATGCCTATGCAGCAGTCGAGGCGTATCTCAGTGTCCATTTGGCGAAAAAGGCAAAAAGGCTCATAGCTGAAACTATGCATGGTGGGGGGAAGCTGGTGCTAAGCATGGATGAGCATGAGAGAGTTACTGATGAGTTTCGTGGAGCAAAAATACAATGGATATCTGGGAAAATTGTGCAACGGGAAAGCAAGTATATGCCAGATGTAGAAAGAAAATACTACAAGGTGACATTCCACAAGAAATATCGTGATATGGTAACTGATACTTACTTGGAGCATGTGATCAAGACAGGAAAAGAGATACAGATGAGAAACAGGAAGAGAAAGCTCTACACAAATGGTCACAACAAGACCACATGGAGCCATATTGTATTTGAGCACCCTGCAACATTTGATAGCCTAGCGATGGAAGCAGAAAAGAAGCGGGAGATTGTGGATGATCTCCTCATGTTTCGAGAGAGCAAGGATTTCTATGCCAGGATTGGGAAGTCGTGGAAGCGGGGTTATCTACTATATGGTCCCCCAGGTACCGGGAAGTCTACTATGATTGCTGCAATGGCAAATTTATTGGATTATGACGTCTATGATCTTGAGCTAACATCGGTCAGGGACAACACAGAATTGAGAAGGCTCTTAGCCGAAACATCAAGTAAATCTATTATAGTGATAGAAGACATTGACTGCTCACTTGATTTAACAGGTCAAAGGAAGAAGAAACAGGAGAAACCTCCAGAGGAGAAGACTTCAAATAACAAGAAAGAAGTTCCTCGCAAGGATACCGAAGATAGTGGAAGTAGAGTCACTCTCTCCGGGCTTTTGAACTTCATTGACGGTCTTTGGTCAGCATGCAGTGGAGAGCGTATAATTGTCTTTACTACAAACTATGTGGATAAGTTGGATCCAGCTCTTACAAGAAGGGGAAGAATGGATAAGCATATTGAACTCTCGTACTGTAGTTTCGAGGGATTCAAGGTGCTTGCAAAGAATTACCTGATGTTGGACGAACATCCCTTGTTCGAACCAATAGAAATGTTAATGAAGGAGACAAATATCATACCTGCTGATGTTGCAGAGAACCTGATGCCTAGCTCCCCGAAAGAAGACGCAGGGAAATGCCTTATGAAGCTGATTGAAGCTCTCAAACAGGCAAAAAAACTGATGATAAAGAAAGGAAAGGAGGAATCAGCGGACAGAGAACTGCCTGAAGTAAAAGAAGATGCAGATGTGTTGCAGGAAATGGAAGATTCTATAGACAAAGTCTAGATGGTTTTTCGCAAAATTAACAAAGAGTTTGGGACCATCACGTTTTACAGTTGATTCTTGTAAGATCATCAAACTACTCTTGTGTAGCTTTGGTTCATGCTGGACCTAAAACTAGACCCTTTTTTATGTGAGACATAAGTTTCAAACTGAAATTTGGATGAAGAGTTTATCCAATTTACTTAGTTTTATCCTTTTTCCCACATTCATACACACAACATGGCCAGCCTATCCTTGTAGAACAAAAACAAAGCTCTTTGCATAATAAATTCAGTCACTTACCGTCAAAAGCAGGGGTAAAGTTACTATGAAATTGGTGGCTAGTTAATTGTTCATCATTATAAATTACTATCAATCAGCAGAACCTTCGAATGGGTAAAACATCTGTTACAAATATCTTTTAGCATTTACTTCCTTAATTTACCTAATACTGCCCCGCAATGTGAAATTTGCTAGTTAATTGTTCATACTGCAACAAATAAAGGCCATTTAACAAAATACTAGACAGGGTAGACAATTATTTATTTAATTCTATTTTGAAAAAGGATGGTGTTAGGGCTACTTTGCACATACCTTGACTATTCCCGGGTATATGCATCCTCACACCAACAGAATATCTGGTACTTTTGCCACCAAGGCTTAGGTAAATGAGAAGAGATCACCTAAGTTTTTGTCTTTGGAACTGAATCATAGTCTTCCATAATCTTTCATCCAACTTCAACGATGGTTGGGGGAGACAATTGTAATCAAAACACAACAGGATAACTTTGATCAGATAGTAAGAACTCGGCTTATTAAATAAGTATGTTCTAAGGTTGCAATGTTTTCAGATCATCTCAAAAGAACTTCATCAGTGAATCCATCATCCATGACCTTGATAGCGATAATATTCAGATCATATCACATCACAACATTTGTGCACAAAATACAGGAGGTATCTGACATTCATCTTGAAAAATTAAACAGGACAGGTAGAATATAAGAAAACAGACCATGAATCATGATAATAAAGAAACAGGACAGTTTTCATTGGTAATATGAGTTAGGTAACGGCTGTACATTTATTGCCTTCGACCTTCTAATCTCTTATCTCTCGTACAGTTGATGACCAAAATGATGGGATCCTCCAAGAAACAGTAGAAGAAACCTATAATATTTATCTCGTGGAAAACCTACAGAAACAAGGAACCCACTATCTTACCGGTAAGAAGTACTATGAGAATTACCACTTATGCGTTCTTTCTGGATTAGTGAAGCTAGTTTTAATGATCATCTATATAGTTACAAAGATCTGTTTTCTGCAATATATATGAAAAGGGTAGCCCGGTGCATAAAGCATGTGTGTCTAGAAAGGTTCCGGGGAAGGGCCATACCTCGAGGGGTTGTGATGTAGGCAGCCTACCTTATGCAAACATCAATGGCTGATTCCACGGCTAGAACACGGTTACACGGAGACAGCTTCACCGTTACTCCAATATGAAACAATCATATTGGGAACTACTGAAAGTATAGTCAATACGCTTATGCCAGTTCAACATCCAGCTATGGAGCGGCTAAGGACTATTCTCCCTCACTACATCCCTCTGATCCTGATTTCTTAAAACAGTAATCTTCTGCTTCTCTTAGAATATAAAAGGTGGAAAAGCTATCATTTTGATGCAATATCATAGTGTAGCATAGAATTTCCCGGGACTGGAATGTTTATTCTTTTAAAGATGAGGACTCAGGGATAACGACAGGAGAAGTAACTTGAGATAAAATCTTAACATCACTTGTAAGACAGAACAATGACATTCAGGGGGAAAGAATTTGATGCAAATCTGGATAGTTGCTACTGCATCACAAGGCATGATCAGTGCTTTATGAAGTTGAGAGCAGTGGCAGATCTAGAGGGTAACGTGCAGGTTCCGGGCAACCCCCAATAGCTTTTGCACAGTCCTTGTATATATTAAACAATTCATTAAAATATTTATAAATATTTGATTGTGAATGATAATTTGAAATCGTTATAGAAACTCATAAACTTAAAAGTCTGGTTGAGAGCATAGTAAGAAAAACAGCATAGAAGTATATCCACAATTTCCAGCTTCTCCCCTTTTGGAAATAATTGAGCAGCAAACTTGTTCTCCAGGGTATAAGGTCTCAAAATAATATTCTTGAAAACAAAACAAATAAAAAGTAGCTAAAAGCCTAATTTCTCCTTTTCACATAAGCAAAAATTAGGGGTCCAACTCGCAACTATCCTTTTTGTAAACTGTTTTGTGTGTCAAAGCAAAACACAATTAACATGGACATGGATTATTTCAAGACCCGTACAACATATTTGTACCTATTAATGCAGCGGAGTACAAGTTACAACCCAGAAAATTGCTCCAAAGTCCACTTTGAATCTCTTAAAAATAAAGGGAAATTGCCACAAACTAAATGTCTTTGATATGTGTTAATGTGGAAGAAAAGAAAATAGATTATTTCTCTGTTTTTCTTTTCTTGCGTCTCTCACAACTTTGCCTAAGATCAGAACCTTTATATTTAGAGCAGTCAAATAGCAGTATATTTCATCTAAACCCTTTAACAAAAAAAAAAAAAAATGGGTCGGGTCTACCCACATGGAGTAACCCATGACTTAGACCCAATATCCAATGTATCCCACTTAGCTTATGGTGGATTAGACCCAAATAATTATCATGTTAGTAACACACATAATTCATATAGATAAATAGTTTATGCGAGGTGCGAGCATCAAGAACTATCATATATTTCAAATATATTAAGGTTATTCTAAAGCTCTATGTAGAGATCTGATCACATTCAAAAAGGATTCCCTACTAACATGAGGGTCTTGTTACTCGTTATACCTCAGAAATCACCTGCTATTTCAGTAGCTAGTTATTCGATACCTCGTCCTCGAAAGAGGTGAACTCTAGTTCATGTTTAACTTTGTATATGTTTGACCTAAAAGCTATCGATTGCTTTATAAGTTAGTGACAATCAAAGGTTATGAAGAGGTAAATCGGAATCAACAATAATAAACTCGAAGACAGATTTATAATTTGTATGTTATTCGGTCTGATGAGATTGTAACGAGATTATGCAGATTATCAATATAAATCACTAAGAGAGAAATAAATAGAGAGAGAATGATAACCATAGAGATAGTCAGAAGTTGTATTATTGATGAAAATAACACTTGGCTTTACAAATAAGGGAGGCCCTTCCTTATATAGAAGGAAGGCTCCCTTGTCAAAATATCACTTATTCAAGGGCCGCTGTCGTCCCAGAAATATAAACGGGCGGAGGGGGCGGAGCATTCATACGGGCGAGTTGATATTACGCCTTTATTGTTAGAGGCGTACTCCCCCACGTCGTATGGGCGTAAGGAGAGGTATGCTTGGCTTTAGTGGCCGTGAAAAGAGACGTACTCGACTTTCATTAGTTATGTCCGATTTGACCGCATACAAAATCAATTCTGAATCGTAAGCTTATCTTAAAAAAGAGAATCAAAATTTCAAAAAAATAAGTGTTATCACCTTAGAGGACTTTCAACAAAAGGGCATTTCTTCAAGTCCTCAAATCAAGGTATATCTTAGGCTTATCTAATCTCACTAGAGTAATATACACCTCCATGTTTTTTTTTTAATAAGTGTTTAAAGTTAGTCCCTCTTTTCACACACTTTCTTAAGTGTAAACATCCTTATATCTCTTTTGAAAAGCTTTTTCAAGTATACATACACTAATATTATTTTTTTTTATAATTCATACCCTTTTAAAATTACACCCTCCTTTTGTAAGGGTTATATAGGATAAGCCATATCTTTAGAACACTAATTAAGGTATCATATAAATAATTGATCCCAAATTTAGTCTAAGTCCTATGGAGTTACCTCACGTAGATTATAAGGGATACTTAGCATCTTCCCCTTAGAAGAACAAGAACTCTTACCCATAATATTACTGGTTAGCAGACTAACAAAATATAACTTAGTAGTGAAATAGGTACCCTAGCTAATATACCTTTAAATATTAGGTGGCGACTCTATTTTATCAACAACGGAAAAACAATAAGTTGAATTTTGTTTTAATTAGCGCAAAATAGAGCGCAACATTCGCTGGGTCTCCTTTGTAGGAACTCTTCAAGCGGGTTTCGTTAATCCAAATTGAAAAGACGTTTAGAAGAAAAAATTACATACGAATGGTTTTCCAAAATATATTAGAATGTAATCGTCGCCGAGAATAAATATGTTGTGCCGGGTGGCAAGAATCCTATGAGGTCAGCTGAACATGCTGACAATCAACAGAAAATGCTGAGCAAAGTTGCTTGCATGAATAGTGAGTCTAATTGGTAACATCAACTGCAGCAGAACTCATACAGTAGAAAAGTTTTTTGAATACTTTTATGAGCAATATGGGTGCACCAATAAAAAGAAAATTGTCCTCTCTTTCTTCGAGTAAGTAACTTAGCATTTAATCAAGTGCATTACTTTAACCTTTTTGAGATATTGGAGGCCACAAATAATATTAGATCAGAAATACATACATTAAAATACCTAGTTTCACCAAAAAAAAAAATATAGGCTCAAGTGCAGCAAAATTTGGACTTCGTCAGCAACTTAATTATAAAACCTTTCAGAACCCTAAACCTTGGACTTGAAAGTGACTAGATATATCACTAGATAGCTAAATAACTGGGTAACCATCTTTATTAAAGGGTGTCAGTTTCCCAAAAACTATATTTTGTATTTAGATTTTAAAAAAAGTTAATAAGTATATATAATATATTGAATTCTCTTGATTTTTTTATATTTTGATTTTTTTATATTTTAACTCTCTTTAATAAAATTCTAACTTCGCATTTTTTTAACTTCGTGGCAATATTCACGCGGTAAGATTTCTAATAAGCACCATATTATATTGGGACACTTATGTGTTTAGTTATAAGGGAAATATACTAGGCGCATGTTTGGTCACTTCAATAACACGTCTGCTGATACACATATCATCGCTCCATGCCAAGATGCATAGCCAAAGAAGTACAGAGTGTCACAAAAAATTTATTCATCCATTGAAAGAGTTTCATCCATTTTAATAATTCAAACGTTTGTATACTATAATCATACTGATTCCATATTTAGGTTTATTATATCTGGAAAAATCACTTATTTTGAACCACAAAAAAAAGCCAAGAAATCACTTATTTTGAGCCGGAGAGAATAATATTTAAATACATTATAAATTGTGAATATATTTTAAACTAACATACTTAAAGGTGGCTACCCAATATCATTTCCTGGTCGTGGCATCCTTTACTTTTAACCAGGCAAAGAAGTTCAGAGAATACAATGTCCCAACCCCATCCCCGACCCCCGAAAAGAAGGGCAAAGTTTCATTAATACCATTGTCAATTTTAAGGATATCTTAACTGCTTGATATGTGCATATGCCATCTCTTTATTAAGGAGCGCCTTTACTCCTAAATGTGAAATTTTTCGGCGCGAATTTGAACTTAAATCTCCCAATGCGGGTTACCGGACACAGGAGAGAAAACAAAAAAAAGAAAGAGGTCACGTATATAGTATCAAAACATTCATAGGTTTTGACCATGTGAATCGAGTAAATTACATCTAAAGGAAACATTTTCGAAGTCTTCTTAAATTGTAACAGATATATGCATCCTTAAACTAATCCAAAAAGCGAACCCGTGAGTATGTTCTCCAAAAACTGAACCAAAACCAAAAGTAAATGCCAAGCAACAGACACTAAGCAACACCTCTTGGAAGCAGAAACCCATCCTCAACCTGAATAAATACATATTAATGTCAGTAAACCCCTGATGTGCATTTTCCTTGGACAGTATCTCCAACATTGCAACTCTACACATCGGTCAAATCAGTCATAATTGGTGCAAAATACTTGCAGATTGGCTTATTTGGCAGTCAGACGCTCTATTTGAGAGTTGAAAGATGAAACCATCAGTCAAATGAGAAGCAGCAAAACAAGTAGTAGCCTAAAGAGTGTTCTTTTAGACAATCAATTTTACAATATTTTCCTACCTACTTCAGGCTAATGCATATATTGCCTGTTAGAGGGGGGAAAATGAAAGACAATGAAAAATACAGATGCCACCACGATGCATTTACGCAAGTTATAAGATGGTTGACACGTAGAAGCATCATAAAGTTATGGACACCAAGAACATGAGGGATGGCCCATGTAACCATTGAAGATCCATCAGATTGCCTGTTGGCATTTCTTTCCTCTTGACTGCTATCCTGATTCTGTTGCTATTAGCTATCACTTCAGCTATCAAGAGCACCAAGTGCTTTCATGTCCTCCAAGAATGCTGTATATGAGTCATCAATGCTTTGAGGTTTTGGTGCAGATGCGCTAGTTGATTCATGCTTGACAACAGCTGGAGTTACTGCTGGCTGGTTGACAATAATCGTGTTCAATGACTTTGGTTTGGGTTTTGGAACTGCAGATTCTCTCCTAACACGCACAGAAGCAGGAACCTGCACAAAAACAAATAAATAAACAGGATAGTAGCACAGAATCAATACTCCCGAATCAATTTTCTTTTTTTCTTTTTGTTATCCCTTTTGGATACGGTTATCTAGTGCAGATCATAATTTTGGATATCTATGTTCCAATTTCTAGTTTATGGATAAGGAAATAAGATAAAGGGATACCTATAATTTTCTTTTATCTCTACATTATAGAGCGGATGATGTAATAATGGTCATCAAAGTGAGAAGAAATCAAGTCATCTTGATTTCACCATTGGATTTTTTTTTTTTTTTAAAACGTCTTGAGGACATACAACCCCCCCCCCACCCCCCACACACACACACAATTGGAATTTATCTTTCACATTTTGTTGAAAATCCTCATCACATTCTCTTCTTAAAGTTGATTAAGGACAAAACTTCCATTTTTACACGAACCAGATCATGACGACCATTCTACTGTTTAAAAATATAAATAATAGGTAACAACCAAAGATACCAAATATTATATCCCATAATCCAACAACCAAATAGTTAGATGTATCTTCTTTCATGTAAATATAGAATGTTCATGGTGTTCTGATACTACATCACTAAAGTAAAAAATGATGAATATTGTTAAAGAAACGTTACAATAAAGAGCCTGAATTTTAACTTTTTTTAAAAAAAGAAATATGTTGAAGTTAGTTTTAGCCTTTTAGGAGTGATATTCCTTGGAATTTAGAGCATATGATTACAATACAAAAGTGATCCAGATACCCAGCATCGAAATATTACGGAGTAAGGATATTGAAGAGGTGGAAACGAGTACTTGCAAATGAATCTTGTCAGGGTAACCAAGTTGGACATAATGATACAAGATTGTAATTATTGTCATTGGTACCCTTTTCAGTAGCTCTGAATAAGACTCCAGCTGCATCATTTACTCAAATTCATGCAATTATTTTATTCCATGTGGAGGGTTGGGATCATTCTCCAGGTCATATATCATATAAAAAGAAGATTTCATACCAAACAAACAGGATAATTCCACTCTCCTTTTGCCAATATCCTCCTACTCCCCCTCTTTCATTATACTACATCTTTATCCAGAGCTTTCCTTTCTCATCAATTCCCACAATCATTGGTGAAGAGACTTAACAAACAATGGCTACTAGGATTTTGCTAATAGACGATGAAGAAGACTCCAGCTAGGTGTTTCATTTAATGTTCCATCTAACCAAATCAGGACTACCATGGTTACGATTTGATCAAGTGACCTCTACTGTTTCCTTTATTTTTTTGCAATTCTTAAAACATAATATGTCAGCTATATGCCTATATCTTATCACTTGTGCATTTTTTTTTTAAATATTTTGGTTGTTTCGAATTTTTCCTGTTTATCCATCTTCTCTTTGCTCTAATGTTTTTTATAACAGTTTCTAACCAGCTAGGGAATATCTCACTATTTCACTGTGTACCAGCTACCTCACACTGCACACGTACCGCATCACTCTACTCACTAAGGCTTAGGCAGCTGGGAAGGAAATCACCTACAGTTTTTTGTCTCAATTGGGATTTGAACCATGGTCTCCCATTATTTACCCACTTTATTTGAGGCTAGGCCACACCCTTAGGTGCCTGCCTCATTGTTGATGATTTTGGAACTAGAAAATAACTTGTCAACGAATCATGTTGATGAATGTTTCTACCATGATAAACAAATACTCCATGCATCTCTTTTTCAAATTACTTTTACTTTCCAGCCAAAAAAAATTGATAACCTTAGATAAGTTCATTTTAAATATCTTTCCTATCACTCAATAATTCGAAATCATTTAAAAATTCAATTTTAAGGCATTGCAATATTTCCATTTTCAAATCAGCTTTCTAACTATTATATGGATGTTTTCTCCAACTACTACTACTATAATATCTAAACCAAATTACTTTTTATTCAACGCTAAATCGCTAATGGGACAGTCACAGCAATTATCTCACTTACTGCAAATATTTAGCACTTAGAGAAATTATACTTGCCCAAGAATGTTTTTGGTATATTAGTTTTAATCATGCCTTAAACCATCTGATGGATTAAACTATACAAAGTTATCAACAAGTTATCTAATACACCAAATTATGGAAAAGGGTTTGAGTCAGCTCATAATTCCCTCTTGCAGTCTAGTCAGAGGAAAAGCAATATGACCTAATCCAGTCCAGTCTACCAAATGAGCCTAAAACAACATTTAAAGGTTTGCCTAATGAATGTTCAAGACCACAAAAATGAAATATAAGCAAGATTTTGAAATGTCATCAGAGTAACTAACCATAGCTGTAAGTTCTGGTGTATGCTGAGCTAGAGGCCTCTTAACAACGGTTGAAGCAGCTGATTTAACATATGATGGCTTCTGAGTGGCAAGTGGTCTGGCACCATCTGGTAGATAAGGAGGAGGACCAGGCGGAAGTGGTGGTCTCATCATTGGTGGGGGACCAGGAGGAGGACCGAAAGGTGGTCTTGGCATAAGCGAGAGCATGACTCCAGGTGGAGCAGGATGGCCAGCAATTCCAGGTGGTGGCCGCATATCAGTCGGGGGCGGGGGTGGAGGGAACCGCGGAAGTCCAGGAGGTAATACATCATTATGCAAAGTTTGGACCATGACAGCTCCAGGAACTGAAGGCTGTTGCCTTGGAGGTGGCGGAGGTGGCGGTGGCAATCTAACATGATCTTTTGACTCTGAGGAAGCTTTAGCATCAGATTCAACAGAGGTGCCATCTGACTTCAATGGCAATCCTAGTGGAGGAGGAGGCTGAGCAAGCACAGTGGACCCATGAAAAAGCGAAGAGATCATCAATAGAAAATAAACATTATATACATCTTCATGAATTCAAAAGAGGAACTCCCTCAAACATATATTTTAAGTTAGTGAGAAGACAAGAAGTAGAAGGCTAGACTACCTGCATTAGTTCTACGGAAGCTGGATTGTCCAGATTTTTTCTATCCCTTTCACTTCCACCAGTGCCAGGAGGAGGAGGTTGAGCAGATGGCTGAAGGGGAGGTGCAGGAGGTGGAGGAAGTGGAAGATGAACAGCAACCTGTTCCTTTGGTGGGGGGCCAGGAGGTGGTGGGGGCAAAGGAGGCAGTGGTAATGAAGTGCTCATCTCTGTCACAGGCTTTGGGGGCATAGGAGGTGGAGGAGGTAAAGGTAAAGATGCAGGCATCGCAGACACATCCACAGAATCTGCATCACCACTCTGGGGTAATGGGGGTGGTGGAGGTGGTGGGGGAAGAGCTGATAAGCTGCCATCTTCTCCATCCAACTGTAACGATGATGATGTACCGCTTGATGAAGCCGCAGATAATGGTACTCGAGATCCTGTAGTTTGAAGCATGAATAGAATCAGAGAGACACACGCAGAAAACAACATTAAGCTCACTAGAGAAGTGAATTATACACACCAATTGATGACTTAAACATAGGAGGTTTTCCAGGAGGAGGAGCTCCAGTTGGATTTAGAGTAGGGTGATAGTAAACTGAGTCCTGCAACCACATATTTCCATCTGTGATTCACAGATCAGCACTAGCTAATTCCGGCATAAATGTAGGAGTTAAGTGAAAACTTACTTCAGGTTTTGGATGCTTGACCATTTCTTCCTCTTCAGCAGAGGTCCGCCTTCGAGGAGGGCCCAAGTGACTGTTGGAGAAAGTTGAGACAAGAGAACTAAGTATAGAAGAGAGTAATTTCTTGATCTTAGGGGTTTGGTGGGGCTGAGGATCGAAAATACATAAATTAGAAAAGGACGGCCTTTGTTTACCTAAACATAACTGGCTGTTCGCCCTTTTCTTTCAGTTTTTCTTCATACTCCTGCCAAAAAGCAAAGCTTTAGAGTGAGTAACAAATACATCCAATCAAAGTATAGAATCAAAAGGCTTAGAAGCTGATACAAGAACACGAGAAGAGTTCACCAGTTGCCATCACAATGGAGAAAGCAGAAACATGACATGAAAAGGAAAGATATGCCCAAGTAAAACATATTAACTGAGAAGGATAGTTATATTTCGACCATCTTCCTGTAGAGTCTAATTAAACCACTCAATGCAACCAGCTCATCTAGAAAGCATCTTTTATCTATCTCTCTAAATCAGCCCCATTCATGACTCTTTTGACCATTATGAACAGTAGTTTACGATAAGCAAGAACTTTTTCTTTTCTTTCTTTCTTGTTAGAGGGGTTATCGAAGAAAGGGGAAGGGTCATATAAATATCAAGAAAATTAAATAGAGAAGCTATGTGTCATGGAATGACTTGTATTTTTTCTAGAGCTGTATGGATTTTCAGTAGAAGTTAGAAGTTGCTTTGCACAGTAACTATATAAGAAACTTCTGTCTGAACCATAGCACTGACAAAATAGGCAAAAAGGGAAAAAGTGAAAACCTACTCCAAGTCTCCGAGAAGTTAAAAGGTTAAAGATGACCAAAGTAGTCAACAGCAACAAAAAAGGTGGAGAAGGGAAGTTTCACCTAAAAATACATGATAGCAGTCTCCTTTTTCCAGCCTCTCCCTCATTAAAATTCAAGAGCAACTAGGATGCCCAAAATAAAAAAGATTCTCTAGGAAACTGAAATCAAATCTACCCCCCCCCCCATGAAGGTGTTGGCTCTTGATATAGAGCTAGAAATGCGACATATTGATATCAAAACTTGTGATACAACTTGATGTTATGTCTAACTGAGATTTCTTCTGGTTCACTTCAAATATAAATTGCTAAAAGAAATTTTTTGAAAAGAAAAAAGATTCAAGACGAGAATAGAATGATGGAGAGATCAATTTAGCCAAATACTGTTGAAGTTAGAAGTAGGGGCGTGAGAAATTTGGACATTTAAACTTCCAGAAGAGTCCAAAGCAATAACTCTTGACCATATGCTTTTGAATTTAGAGAAATCTATGTTCCTAACCACTCTCAAAAAAAAAAAAAGAGATTTTGAGAAACGTATAAGCTCAAGCTGGTTCGGACATCACCGTTATCCGAAAAAATAGATAAACCTGTCTCATTTTGACTTCCATATAGCAAAACCGTTTTCTTTAGGAACAATCGAAAATCCCTTTGTAAACAATGTTATTTTTAAAAAAACACCGGAAAAGGAAACATCGAAAAAGGAAATCAAATATTGACATTTCTTCTCTCCAATTCCATGCAACAATTGACCTACCTAAACTTGCCCATACCCACTTTTCCTTTTCTCCCACAATAAATTTGAAAAAAGCAAAAGGGAAAAAGGTTTAAGGGCATTCAAGTATAAATGAGATATTGGTGAAGCAGTTCTTTTGAGTTTCTCGAAAAGCACATTATTTCCAAAAGGCTATGTTGGTTCATCCACAAAGAAAAGAATGGTTTTGTCAGATAAAACTAAAACTAAAGTGGATTTCGGTAATACGAATATCTCCCTCCCTCCCCAATATAAATGAGATATTGGTGAAGCAGTTCTTTTGAGTTTCTCGAAAAGCACATTATTTCCAAAAGGCTATGTTGGTTCATCCACAAAGAAAAGAATGGTTTTGTCCGATAAAACTAAAACTAAAGTGGATTTCGGTAATACGAATATCTCCCTCCCTCCCCTCCTTTTTTTCTAGGAGAACAGTGGTAGTTCTCTTTTACTAAGAACTAAAACTCTATCAAATGGCTCTTTCATTAATCCTCCCAAAAAATGACAAGATTGCTAATGCTTCTTGTAAATTCGTGTATGGTACGTTTGTGAAACCATTCTCTTAGATCCTCAAAGTAATTAGATAGAACATTCAGGTAAGTTTTGACCACCAGTCTCAAGATCAAGTCTCTTAACTAGCTCAGCAGCTCATGATCTAAATTTGTTTTCTGCCACTTCAATGGCATCCACAACGTCCTAAGCCTACAATTAAACAATAAGCTTTCACGAGTTTAAAGTTGCGAGCTGCACCAATCTTACAGTGAATTCTGCTGGGACTTTCCACATACGAGTATAAATTTAACATAGCATTCTACACGAGAAGAACCAACCATCCCATGAAAAACCAGTGACAGTATCAATTTAGAAGCACCAAATAATTTGCTGTAAAATCAACTCGTTATGCAAGGTTTTGATTAGCCCATTACTTCTTGATCAGTTTAATTGGTCTGTTATATGATCGGGAAAGAAAGACGCCTAACATGGAGAGGCTAGCTCAGTGCAAATAAATAGCCGTGGGACCTCGAGCAGCCTTTTCATAACAACAAAATATTATATTACTTGCTTATCGTACCAATGGAACATACCTCAAACAGTACCCAGAACAAGATAAAGATTGAAGGAAAAGCTATTCTTACAGAGTAGATCGAAGTACAATCTAAAGAAATGGGTGAAAAAAGATATTAAGCTAATAATCACAAGTTGCTAATAATCTCCAGCTTATGTGCGATTCCTACAATAGTTCTATGTTCTATCTCCTAAGTTAAGGGAGCATTAGTATGGGCGTTAACTTATCAGACAATGCCATTGAGGCATCTATTATCTATTAATATAGAAAATGAGAGGCAAAACCATTAGGTTATGCCAAGTGTCTGAATGGAATAATGACACGTCTCACAAATTCAGCCAATACTCCAACAAAGTTGGAGATACCAAAAAATTTAAAAAAATAATAATAATTTAGTTGATACCCACGTTCACTGTTTCTATTAGAAGGTTAATACCACATTTTGTAGTTATGGGAAGTTACTTCCAATGTTTAGCAGTTGAGATCAGGTATTGTTTTGTGGGTATGGGAAGTTTTTTCCCACGTTTAGCAGTTGAATATTAATACCATGTTTTGTGGTTATGGGAAGTTACTTCCCACGTTCAGCAATTAAAGGGATCATGTGTACAGAAACAATAATGCAACATTAAAATTAAAACCACTTTACTCCAACATCATCCACAATCAGGCCTTCACAAATTGTACATTATATGCGTTTCTATTTTTAAAAGTTTTGTGTTTTGGTTTTGAATGACTCTTACGTTCCTCCTAATTGCATGTATTTTTGCAGATACTTTGTGGTTATTTGCAAACCGAGACAGCACTACAGCCAACACAGTTGTCTTAAAAACATTTTAAAGAAAAGCTTTTGTAAGTTATTATTTTATTTCTAATGCTTTCATTGTTGGATAAGTTCATGCAGTCAAACTCATTAAGATTATTATAACTAATATCTACATTGTGGAGTGCTCCCGTTGATTGGTAATTGAAGAAGATGCTTTGCTAATTGGAATTACATTAATAGTACTCCTTATTTCTTAGGTAGTTGAATTATTCTTGAAAAACTTTGCTATTTGTCACACTATTATATTATTGCTTCTCATTTCTCAGGAACTTGAAATATAACATCGAAACAAAGTTGTACTCTTAATTGAAAACTTTGTTGGTGGGACCATCCACCTTAACTACAATTTACTACTCCGGCTAGGCTGCATATTGTGGGAGATGTGCAGTTAGTTGTTAACAACTGCCTTTTGGGATTGCAAGGATCCAGGAAAGAGGAACTAAACTATGTCGTTCGCTACGCTCAGGTAATTGTTAATTAAATTATTCAAAAGAATTTTTTGTTCCTCATTAATTGTGAGAAGATACAAAAAATATTGGATAAAGTATAGGGGTTGAATTAGAACTGTAATTTGATATTTGATATTTATCTCTTGATGAGTATCTTCTACTTAATTGGCGTTGAATATCCAACTAAGAAAAAAACATGAGAAATATGATAAAATATTTGTATGTCATGAAAATTATTAAAGAGAAGATAAGTTAATTTTGGTAGAGATATTGATATTCTGATTGCATCAGTTAGTAAAGAGGAGATAAGTTGATTTTAGGCAACTTTTGCAATTCAAAGGGAGCAGTGCATAGCTTTTCTAAAAATTTAATTTTATTAGGACTGCCTATGAGCATGTGAATATGAATGTAGGATAATCAATTTTTTCTTGACCATGTGTACTTATATAATGGAACTATAACACAAAGTTTCTTTCCTGCAGGTGTCTTGAAATTTTTTATAAAATGCTTTGAAAATTTTCATAAAAGGCTTAACAACTACTATTAAGGTTCCCGTTTTCTTTTACAGATGATTCAAAGAGCAACCGAGCAATTGAATGAAGAAGATGATTTTATGAAAAAGCAATATCAAAGTACTGGTAAAGTTGGGTAACTTGCCATGCGCTCATAATATTATACTCAGACGGAAGAAGATTATTCTTATGAAAAAGCAATATCAAAGTACATAATGGCAAAGTGAGGTGACTTGCCATGGGTTCATATTACTATACTCAAACACCATATGAGAGACCTTTGTGAAAAACAATAAATGTAGAGACTTCATATGGTTGCAACAAGTCTTTGTGATGCAATTTCCCATATTATTATTCCCCATTCCATAGACATATACATATATATATATATATATATATATATATATATATATAGTGACAGTACATTTGCATATTCATAAATAAATGGTATTTGCATGCTTTTTTTTGTCTATCGTATTTTTGAAGTAATATTTACTTATAAACAATTATATTCAATATTCCCCGTGCAACGCGCGGGTACAGATACTAGTGCATGCTAAAAGAAGCAGCAATATAGAATTAGCAGGCCTGGCATACAACAAATTTCCTAATGCAGGGACCTCTTACCTTCAACGAGCATACCTGGAACCTACATGTATTTTCTATATATTCATCTAATAAAAGCACCAGGCACACAAATTAATATTACCTTTCTCTTTTTGAGAACAAGATTAAGTGTATCCTCAAGTTGTCTCTTTTTATGTTTCCTTGCTTTGTCTAGAGCTCCCTCCGCCTCTGCATAAATTGATTACATTCAATTACAACAAGATTTTGACAAACCAGAAAGGTTAAGAACATCACAAATCATAATACAAGCTCAACCTTATTCTTTTCTTGATAGACAGTGCAACAGTTTCTTCTTATGTCGCTTTATTGGCCGAACAAAGATGCATGATGAATAAACTAGTCCATCCACAGCCGGACCAGATACTATTTGCCGAGTAATAGCATCAAAGGATGATATTTTTTGGTAAGTAATAAATGCATGAAAGGATGAAAGTAGCTATTCAAAATTTCATCCACCCAACCCTTTTCCTGGTTGACCCAGAGGTAGGTTCCAGCAAGAAAACCTCAAATTATAAGTAACGAACAATAATCAATATGGATTGTGTTATCATAGAAGTAAAGGAAAAACGCAATGCAACTAACAGTATAACAAACCAACAGTGAGTGTACTATTGGCTAGTTATCAGGCTGTATAACCTAGTACTCTACAAGAAGATAGGATTCAATCTGCTCACCACAATCCTATTACTACCACTAAGATAATCACCAAAAAGAAAAAACTTGCACTACATCATTCCCATCAGGTATTAAGTTTTCAGCTCAATTAACAAAACACAACTAAAAAACTATGAGACAGCCAAAAACTATTTAAAAAGGTAAACCAATTAACTCAAGATGACAACAGGTCCATTGTTATATTACTGCTAGTAGCCACTCCTTAGTTACTCATGAACTTTTCTAAAGTACTTCTTCTAGCTTTAGTTAATCTACTTCAGATTATTTCCTACTTTTGTCCTTCCTCTCCTTATTGCTTTTATTTTACTGAGCGTGATGAATAGGCATTACTTTATAATTCTCAGTATTTATTCAGTGTCGCTCAAAACAATCTCCATAGTTATCAACGTCAACAGAAATGTCAAGCGAGAGAGCATTTTATTAAATTACAAATGATCCAAAAAAAGATCCTTTTATTCAATTATATAATATAATAAGAAGTATCACAGAGTTCAAATGCAGTAACTTATCCAAAGAAAAGAATTATATGTGGAACAACTTACTCATCACTTCTAGTTTCTGAATCTGATCTTTTAGTTGGTCAGGATCCTTCTTCAATATACCCACTTCTCTCACTTTCTTCCTCTCTTTCTTGTTCTGGAAAATATAAAAAACAAAAATAAATGAATCCCACATAAACCCCACCTAATAACTTGTAACGGTATATTTAAATAAACAGCTCTTCCTTAGAACCGTCCCTCAATATTCCTTCTCTTTCCAATAGATGTCTCATATGACTCAAAGCTTGTTTGTGCGTACATAAAATTGTAAAATATGCAAGTAAAAACAATAGGCTTCAAGGTTATGTTCGCCAAAGCATATAAGCAAAACAATTAATTTGAACACCACCACCACCACCACCACCACCCCCCCCCCCCAAAAAAAACCCAAAAACAAATAATAAAAGTATGCAATTAGCTGCACAATAGAATGGGCACACCACTATATGCATTGGCAGGGGCATCTCCTAAGCACGCACTATATGTGTCCCCAAATGCAGTTAAAAGAGGGGCAAGGGGTTCATCACATTGCCCCCTGGATGTGATGGAGTATAATTTCCTAAGTAAAAAAGCAGCAAGTGATTCATATACTAAAGCCTAAATGAATCATCAACCTATTCTGCTATTTGTCTATTCGCCAAAGCATATAAGCAAAACGATTAATCTGAACACCACCACCGCCACCCCCACCCCCCCAAAAAAAAAAAAACCCAAAAACAAATAATAAAAGTATGCAATTAGCTGCACAATAGAATGGGCACACCACTATATGCATTGGCACGGGCTTCTCGTAAGCACGCACTATATGTGTCCCCAAATGCAGTTAAAAGAGGGGTAAGGGGTTCATCACATTGCCCCCTGGATGTGATGGAGTATAATTTCCTAAGTAAAGAAGCAGCAAGTGATTCATATACTAAAGCCTAAATGAATCCTCAACCTATTCTGCTATTTGTCTATTCAGACAAATTACTGAGTATTAGAGTGAAATGACCCCAAATGATTCATTAGTCATTTTTTAAGACAAATTATTGAGTATTAGAATAAAATGACCCCACTGAATTCCGAACAAATATAGATTATTCATATCATTTCCATTAGCGACGCCAGGATTTTATATAAAGAGATTCAAAAGAGTTATAATGTGGCAGTTGGATTTGAACCTGAGACCTAAAGCAGCTTTTGAACCGCCTTTATTGCTACTCTAAAAAAATTCCCACTGTCAGGGGGATTCAACAACATATATAAAATAAAATTAAAAAAATCTTTGAAGTCTGAACCCACTTCCATCCACCTAGTTCAACCACTAATTCGTCACTCCAACTCATGCCGTAGCAGTCATTGTACTATAGATAACTCTAAGGAATCTGTTAGTATATCAGTTAAAATCCAAAATAATTTACTCTTCTTAAGGCAAATTATTGAGTGATAATGAAACTACCCCCAATTGATCCATTTGTCAATTTATTGAGTATTCGTATGGTTGCCCCCAACTAGTACAGGCACAGTAAAATTTGTTTGATGTACACTATAAATAACTCCAAAGGAAGCTATTAATTGAGATAAAAATATACCCTTTTCAATTCCCTTTTGCGTTGTTCCTTGCGATAAGCGTCGGTAGGGTTCATGACTTTGCCTCCTTTCGTCGTCTTCATTTTGCGCTGCTGCTTTTTCGATCACTATTCTGCCTTATTGAAACTCGCTGTGATAATTAGGTTCCCGAGGCTAAACTCAGGGGCCGGAGGGTAGAGAATTCCGGTGGGTCTTTTCGGGGATTACCTAAATTCTGGTTATGCGGACCCGGTTTTGATGCTGGCTCTACTTGGATTTTATATTCCGGGTCCTTTCCTACTCTTTAATACTACTACGAGTAAGTACGCAGACCTTACCCCTACCTTGAGGTAGAGAGGCTGTTTCCAAATAGACCCCTAGCATCCTTCCCTCCAAGAACTACCCACCTTGATGCTGGCTCTACTTGGATTTTATATTCCGGGTCCTTTCCTACTCTTTAATACTACTACGAGTAACTAGTAATTCAATTAAAAAAAAAAAAAAAACTAGTTATTCAACAATTTCATGGAATTGATTTTTACTTTTATTTTCTTTTGACAGAAAAAAAAAATGATCCAGTTTTTAGTGAAAGTCAAAAACTATTTATATTCAGTAGTCGGAGAAGTGTATAAAATTAGTAAATTTTTACATATAACTTGTTTAATATACATAATTTATACATATAAAAAAAATATATTTTTCATCTATTATTTTGAAAGTGACATTTTCCAATAAAATATTAACTTCCAAATGTTATAATAGACCGTGACAATCTTGCGGGACATAAGACACTGACTTGTCATTTAAATTTATAGTACTAGTTAGGTAAAGCATTTATAATCTTATCCAGCCACCTTCAGTTTTGTTTGCCAAATTTGACCTATTGATATATTTACTTCTCGTAATTGTATAAATATTTACTACTAATAAATGTATTCTACTATAATTTAACTGATTAATTATATTTAAGGAAAAAGGAAAAAGTAGACAAATCTAACGTGTACTTTGTGCATATGGAGAAGTTTACCATAAATTGATATAATGCTATTATTCTTTTATTAATTAATTGAAAAGATCATAAAATTTAGGAAATTATAAGGGCTTCTTACCTAATTCAAATAAGTTTGGATTTAGTAAAAAATTGGCTTGATTTTAAGTTCCTAAATATTAGCAAAGAAATTTAATTACAATTTTATCCAATGTAAAACTGATTTTTAAAGGATGAAAAAGACGCACGATATTTCGTAGGGTCTTCGTACTTTTAATATAGTAGAAGCTATAAAAAATTGCTTGTATAATGAAAAATATTACCCAAACTAATATGTGTCAAATCTTCATAAACATAGGGGACTAAAGTGTCTTTGAGAAAGAGAGGCATCCTTGCACCTAGTCCTTAAGAGTTTTTTTTTATTACCCATCCGGTATCGATATTCAGATTCGCGCTGCGTAGAGTATTTAGTTTAGTGCAATTTATTTTATATTTTTTCGTACAAGTATATCTTCAAATTTAATATTATTAGTAAATTTCACGTTAGATACAATCTCATAGTAGTATTTTAATCAATATTAAATCCTAAATAGTAGTATTTCTTACTAAATTCAATAAGGAAAGATTTAATCAAAATTTTAGTTGATTTAAAGTCCTAAAATTTGGGATATTAACTTAAATTATGATTTCATCCAATGTGAAATCATTTTAAGGAATAAAAAAGGCGAACAACACTTCACCGAGGGGCTTCGTGCTTTTAATATAGTACTAGTCTGTACGTACATGCCTCTCATGTAATACTTAGGACCGGAAAAAGATGAAAAATAAAAGTGTAAGGCGTAATGGCTTCTTAGCCACTTAAACTTGTAGGGCTTTTGAAAGCGATACACGAACTTTGGATTTTCCCATTTGAACGCTCCAACTTGACAAAATGGGTAATAATAAATACATCCACCAGAGCGTGTATATCAATTGTACAACACATTATGCTAAGCTATATATTATTTGCCATGTGTTATTTGTGGGTCCCATTTTTAAATACAAACTCAGAAGAAGAAAAAGTTACAAACACAAAAAGAAAAAAAAAAAAAAAAAAAGCAACGCATGAAACATACTAGGTGTTCGACAATTCCACCGTGAGAATCGTCCCCTCCGACGAGCAGCAGAACTCCGCGCGAGGCAAAAATAAATTGGAAAAGAAAGGTATCAAAATATTCGCCTTGATGACGAGAATGCTCCTACACTTTCAATTGTATATGGGTACCAACCAATTCCTCCAATTTTACAATCCAAAAGCTCAGGCAATCCGGTTAAACAAGGTATCCGACGAAATGTCCCTATCAATTGTGAGCCAATTGGAGACTAATTTCCAATTGGAATCCCTTGCACTACACCCAAATATCCTCTATGCAAAGATTCAGCTCAATACATTCAAGTAATCAACCATCACCATCAAGTTAAAAACTCAGAACTTCACCAGTTGGTCGGGCATGATGCTCGAGGGATAATTGGATCCCAAAACCAATACCAATCCATTTCTGTACCTCAGGTGAGTATTCTCAATCCATCACAACCAATTTTACATGGGTCAATTGTGTCAAATATTAAAAAAGGTCCTTCACAACATTGTCATCCAACATTGTTCGACCAAATATCAATCCCCAATACAGCCCAATTCAAAAGAATTTATTGATGGGAGACCCTTCCTTAGTACCTATGGAGATTGAGCATGTAACTCTATGTGCGCATGCATCGCATGCATGACTTTTCAGCATAGTATGTGTTTATTTATGGAACGGGCTGAACACCTTGGCAGATTAAATAGATGCATCTATGGTTCGTGTCGTTCGACCCTCGACAATGCACAATTTACTTTTCTGTTGGATCGGACCGTCGCCTCGGTGTGATTTGTGCATGTTATTTGTCGCTTGAGAATTTTAAACGTGAAATCGCCATTCGTGGCTTGGTATAAACTGATAAGATAATGAAGAGTAAACCTTGAAAAAACCTTTATTAATTGTTGAAGGTGTATTGCTTGTTTCCTAGCTTTGTGAGTTAGAACTGCTATATATAATCCCTGATTGCCTCACACATTTAGTATATTATTATTGGACCACTAGAAAGTGTCAAAGTTGACTATCTCATCTTTACTTATTCGAGATTAGACGTGATACTTGCTGAGTACACGTTGATTACATACTCATACTACACTTATGTGCATTTTTGTTGCACGGGTACAAGTAACTCTAGTGGCCTACTGGGTGTAGCAGCGCGGATGATTCGGGGAATAGGAGAGCTGTATTTTTCGAGGCGACCCGCAGCCACTGTAGTTCCTTTCAGCATATTGTATTTATTATATGTCCACTGTATTTCAGACAGATGTTGTATTTTATTTTTCCTTATTAGTAAATGCTCATGTGTTTGTGACACCGAGTTCTATGATGGTTTTCGAAAGATTTGTACTAATTATTTATTAATTTGAATTGAAGTAGTGATCTTTTTAATTATGAAAAATAGAAGGAAAAATTCTAGATTTCAAAGGTATTAAAAAGAGAATTTAATTGATTATTTAGTTGGCTTGCCTAACAGCGATGTCCGGCGTCACCACGGCCCTTAGTGGATTTGGGTCATGACAAAATGATAAGAAGTGATAGGGGTGGTGAATATGAATCTCCTTTTGAACAAATATATTTAGAATATAGAGTTATTCATCAAACAACGGCCCCTTACATGCCCCAATCCAATGAGTTTGCAGAAAGAAAGAATCGTTTATTAAAGGAGATAATGAACGCATTATTGACAAGTTATGGTTTGCCACAGAACTTGTAGGGGGAAACCGCTCTTACGGCTAGCCGAATATTAAATCGAGTACCCAATATCAAAACACAATCCATTCTATATGAAAAATGGAAAGGAAGGAATCCCAACTTGAATTATTTTAAAGTGTGGGGGTGTTTGGCAAAAGTGAAAGTTCCTAAACCCAAAAGGATAAAAATAGGACCGAAAATCGTTGAATGTGTTTTCATAGGATATGCGACTAATAGTAAAGCATATCGATTTCTAGTTCATAAGTCAGAAAATCCCGACATTCATAATAATATGGTTACAGAATCAGATAATGCTGAGTTATTTAAAAATATATATCCATATAAAAGGAATGTGATTCGATTGGTGAAGGATCTAAACGACCTCGGGAATAAACAAAAGAAATTACACTTAACAGGGAGGATCCAAAACGTACTAAACCTCAAAGAACGTCTACTTCATTTGGATCAAATTTTGTGACTTTCTTATTGGAAAATGAGCCTCAAACATTTAAAAAAGTTATGTCTTCTTGGGAATCATTGTTATGGAAAGAGGTAGTCAATAGTAAAATAGAATACATATTGAACAACCACACATGTGAATTGGTTGATCTTCCTCCTGAAAATAAATCGTTGGGTTCTACATGGATCTTTAAGAGGAAAATAAAAGATAATGACACTATTGACAAATATAATATAAGACTTGTGATCAAAGGGTATAGACAACAAGAAGGTCTTGACTATCTTGATACATACTCTCAAGTTACAAGAATTACGTCTATACGAACGTTAGTAGCATTAGCCGCAGTTTATGATCTTGAAATTCATCAAATTGATATTAAGACGACCTTCTTAAATAGAGAGATAAAGGAAGAAATCTACATTGAACAACACGAAGGGTTTGTGGTTCCAGGTAAAGAAAAGGAGGTTTGTAGACTTGTTAAGTCCCTTTACGGAATAAAACAAGCAAACCAAACAATGGCATGCAAAATTTGGCCAAACAATATTGTCAAATGGATTTAAGATAAATGAATGTGATAAATGTGTTTACATTAAAAATGTTCCAAATCACATAGTCATTATTTGCTTATATGTGGATGATATGCTTATAATGAGTAATGACATTGCCAACATACATGCTGCTAAGCGTATGCTAACTAGCAAGTTTGATATGAAAGACTTGGGAGTTGCTGATTTAATTCTGGGAATTAAGATCCATAAGACTTCTCAAGGTCTGGCATTGTCACAATCTCATTATATTAAGACAGTACTTGGAAAAGTTAAGCACTTAGGCTTTAAAGTTGCAAAGGCTCCAATTGACGTGAATCTTGCATTAGCAAAGAACAAAGGCCAAAGCATATCACAATTGGATTATGCTCGTATGTTAGGTTGCTTAATGTACATCATGAATTGTACACAACCAGATATAGTTTGTGCTATAAGTAAATTGAGTTGATATACGAGCAATCCAGGTCAATCTCATTGGATGGTCATGAAACAAGTTTTGAGGTATTTAGTACATAAACTTTGTTTGCACTACAGTAAATATCATGCGGTCATTGAGGGATATTGTTATGCAAATTGGATCACCGGATCAACTATTCCAAGTCCACAAGTGGATATATATTCACTATTGGTGGAGGAGCGGTATCTTGAAAGTCGTCCAAACAAACTTGTATTGCCTGTTCTACAATAGAGGCAGAATTTATAGCCTTAGATAAAGTCGGTAAAGAAGCCAAATGGCTCCGAAATTTCTTGGAAGATATTCCATTTTGGCCTAAACCGTTGGCACTAAATACATACATTGCAATAGTCAAACGGCAATTGGAAGGGGTGGGAGAGTTATGTATACTGGTAAATCTCGTCATATACGATGAAGACATAAAGCCGTTAGACAATTACTCTCTAGAGGAATTATCACGATTAACTATGTAAAGTCAAGTGATAATGTGTCGGATCTACTTACAAAAGTCCTAACTAGAGAGGTGGTTGAGAAGTCATGAAGGGGAATGGGACTGTGGCCGAGAACAAGTCATAGTGGCGGTATCTCTACCTAAAAGACTGGAGATCCCAAGATCTAGGTTCAAGGAGATCAAACAAAGTTAATAATGGCGGTTCAACATTGTTAAATAAACTTTTGGTCCATTCTCATGATTGTACCAAAGATAAAGCATTAAGGCTTTTTAATGATTTCTAAATTTGATACGGGGTATATCAAATAGTGTATCTACGAGATGACGCATTTAGGAATTACTTATGTAAGTGTGAAGTGTTAGCCACTTCAAGGAGAACTTTGTAAGGCCAGTTCTTTATACACTTATATAACCAGGCAGTGTTCATGGTTGAAACGAACATAACAATGAGAACCAAATATGGTTAAGGGTTGGTTGTGTGACTTGTGGTTGTCGAGGTATAAGACAAAGTTTGATGGTTCAAAGATATCAAATCTACCGACTGATCGAGTATATCCGACACAAGTTCACTACGTAAAGTTCAAAGAAAAACCTACTTATCCAGATGCAACTAATTCTTATTTAAGAATCACAATTTTTCATGGATACTTCCGTGATATAACCATTCCCCATTCATATGATTTTTTTAATGTATTTAATCAATATATTAAATGCTTAAAAGATGATGAATGGGAAATGGAGAGAAATGAAATTTTTGAGTGAAGTTTTATGTTTCCCCCTTGATAAATGGACATTGTCCCATATTATAAAAGAAAGAGATTTTTATGGGTATATAAGCAATTTCTCTTCTTCTAGCTCTTAAAGAGTTAAGAAGAAGACAAGCCTCGCGCCGTCATCGTCGCTCGCTCGGCTTGGTTCGTCTTCGGCTTCGGCTTAGAATTCAGATTTGGATATGGACTTGGATTTGGTCAAATGATCGATTGATTGATTAACTTTTTGGACCAAAATTTATTTTGTATTAGTAAAATATTAACATAAATATTATTAAATATTTGTTTTAATTACAAATATTAATATTAAATCCAATCTAATTTTCTATTTTGGTAACAGAAAAGTAACTACTCTCCTCAATTTTCCCTCGTTATTTTCTATCTTTATTGTTGAGTAAACGACCATTTATATAATGATATTTATATTGTGGCCGTTTTTCATAAGCAACCATTCTGAAGAGTTGCACCTCTTCAGATTTCAGCCCAACTTTTGGCTATAAATACAATACTATTCTCCTCAGAATTTCACTAAGAATTTCTGAGTTTCTCCTCCTTTCTTCTGCATACTTTTAGCATCAAACAAAGCAAAGTAAGTGTGATTTACTACTGAACTTTGTGTTCACTGAAATACTGGGTTTGAAGTACCACTACACCAGTGTGTAATTTGTTCTATCCTCGGAGGAAATAATCTATAACCTTGTGTACTACAAGATGATTAAATTCCTTAAGAAACCACTGTAAATTCAGCCGGCTCGAATTGGTTTTCTATAATTTCTGTTTATATTTATTTATATTTCCATAATTATATTACAAGTACAATTTACCAACAAGCTTAAGGAATTTAATATATTTTCTGTATTTGTAGTTACTATTTCTAGAGAGTAAAACCTTTGTGGCTTTGTACTCTATTGGAGATTAAAATCTACGTGATTTTAACATTTGTATCATTCTTTTACAGAAATGACTAATGAGATTGAGAGCCAAATTATTCCAATGGTGACTGACAATGCTTCTGTGACGACTCGGCCAGTCGTCTTATGAGTTATCCCTCTATTTCTCCCCATTTCTGCTTCTTTATCCTTCATTATTCGTGTTTTAGGGTTTCGGGTTGGTCGGATTGAGTTCAAAATATTCGATAAGGTTTGAGACACTTCGTCTCTTTTAAGGAAGCTTAAGTTGGAAAAGTCAACGAAATATTGACTTATATTTTAGAGGTGGAACCCGTTGATGTAAAAATTTCTAAGTTTCAAGAAGTGGGCCCAAGGCTTGGGTTTATCTATTTTTGGGATTTTTGATAATTTTCGATTGTTTTCGCTTGGTCTATTTTCCCTTTGCATATTATGATGTATTCGTTCTTCTTTTGGATAGATTCAACATGTGTGGAGGCCGATTCAAGGGGCAAAGGCATTGCAAGCTAGAGGTTTAGTGGTTCGAGGTATGTAATGATTGTAAATGATCTTATGAGGGTTTGAAATCCTAGATTGCACACTGTAACGCTATATTGAGGCGAGACACACACTCTATGACGAGTGCGGGGTCATTTGTGATTGGAGACTCTGACTTAGTCCGTCCCGAGTGATGTTCATATTTTGTGCTTGACTGGAGATTGATTGGTAATCATCCTACATGGATTTTATGGGTATATTTGGGTTGCGTGCCAATTATTCGAACCCTTCGGGGATTTTTATCACTATTTCCTCACTGTGTCGACTTATTACTTAAACTCATTCATGTTGTTTTCCATGGTTTTACAACTCAGTCACTTTCACTCAATTTTGAGACTTAAATTATATTTTTAAATGATGTTTTAGGCTGATGACAACTATTTTACTAATGCCCGAGGGGCTTGTGATGATTTTTGGACTGAGTGCAGCCGTGGGCCAGATGTGAGGATACACTGAGTGATATGAGGCCAAGGGCCAAAGATACATATATACGCCATGAGGTGGCTTGAGTGATATGAGACCGAGGTCCTAGATTTGATGCCACAAGATGGCTTGATATTGCGCTTGGACTATAAAGGGACCCTCCCGGAGTCTGTACACCCCTAGTGAGCGCAGGTACCCATATTATTCTGAGAGTGAGCCCGAGGGGCTGATATTATTTTGAGAGTGAGCCTGAGGGGCTGATATTATTCTGAGAGTGAGCCCAAGGGGCTGATATTGTTCTGAGAGTGAGCCTGAGTGGCTGACATTGTTCTAAGAGTGAGCTCGATGGGCTGATATTGTTTTGAGAGTGGGCCCGATGGACTGGTATTGTTCTGGGATATTGCCCGAGGGGCAAACCTTTATATGTTTATTTTTCACATTTACTTACTATTTAACTGATACACTACGGTTTTTGTGGCCGAGTAGTGGATTTCTTTGCTTATCTGCACTAACTGTTTTTGCATTCATTTGCGTAATTGTTGAAAAAGCTATTATCAAAGAAGTTTAAACTGAGATAAGATGTTTTTGAGAGATTTCACAACTTCATTGCTTCCCTAAAGGATTTTATTCTACTTCTATACAACATGTTGATTTGCTTTAAGTGATTTCTTACTGCTCAGTTGTTATTTACCTTTATTACTCACTGAGTTGGAGTACTCACTTTGCTCCCTACACCTTGTGTGCAGATTCTGGTATTTATACACCTGGTAGCGGGTTTTTACTGATTGGAGGTAGTCATTCGAGTTTAGCAAGGTGGCTGTTGGCATCGACAACACTTCTTTTCTTCTTCTTTATTTCATTTATCTATACTTAGTACATTCAAACTTATTAGTTATAGTTAGACCCCTAGTAGATGCTCGTGACTTGTGACACCCCGGTATCGGGCTTTGTTTGGGATGTATTTCGGACATTATAAAAATCTTTTGCTTAGTTCGTGGTTATCTATTCATACTTAGACTTTTTATTATTATTTAACTATTTTGAAAAGGTGAAATGGGTTAGTTGGCTGGCCTTGTCTTCATGAGAGGCTCCATCACGATCGAACTGGGGTTTGGTTCGTGATAAGTTGGTATCATAGCCTAGGTTATATAGGTCTCACGAGTCATGAGCAGGTTTAGTAGAGTACTCACAGATCGGTACGAAGACGTATGTATTTATCCTCGAGAGGCTGCAGAACCTGTAGGAAAACTTCACATTCTTGAAATTCTTATCATGAGTCCTTGGTTTAGCTTGGAATGTAACTTTTTGAATTCTTTCCACGTATTCGTATGCGTGAAAGAGTGTTCAGTATCATTTGTGCCTTGATGACTTGTGATTCCCTGTTCGAGGGGTGAGATGTGATTCTTATGAGGTTGATGTTAGGCCAGTCTGGAGGACTTGAGGCCGGATCTTTGCCTATGGCTTGAGCACCGAGGTGCTGATTGTGTGAGTAAGTATTTTTTGATTTATATGTCTGGTAATTTCCCATTCAATGGAAGTGACTACTGGATGGCTATGTAATGAGAATGTTAGTGCTGCGAGGTGTATTCATATGATTTGGAAGCGACGAGAAAGGTCTGCTGGAGGATAGAAAGACTATTATGTGCTTTATTTCTGTCTTGATTCGAGTTATAGTCCCGAGTTATGGGCGTGTGAAGAATATTTTCATGTCCCTCAGTTGGGAGTGGACCAAATTTTGTATTGCGGTATGAGTTTAGATTTAGAAAGACTAAGTGACTGTGTAACATGTATGGTGGTGGAAGGTATATAGAAATGTTAGGTTTAGGCGAAGCAGGTGGGTTATCTCCTATGGAATGTTCTAAAGTTGTGTGATCCTTATGTTGTCTGCTAGAAGATCTCATTTACAAGTGAAATATACATGTTGAAATCTAAATTGTAGGTCTCTCAAGAGAGTGCATTTAGATGCCATGAGGGTGAATGCGATAATTGTAGAAGATATGAAGTACTAGATGGTCTGTGTTCCACGAGCTTATGAATGATTGAGTTAATCTCACTATGGTATTAAGGTAGCAATAAGGCATGCGCGTTATAGGTTATCGTATGTGTTTTGATTTAGGGCTTCGGACCAAGTGAGGGAGTCTGCTATTGATTATTCATTTACACGGTTATGTGTTAAGTTGGTTCCAGTTTGAGGTGCATTGGTGAGTCAGTTATGGCTTACGTAGATTGAGGTTGAGAATTGATCGAGTGAAGAAAGTTTTAGCAAAGGTTATGATATGCTCCACGGATGAATGAGAATCTATGGATGTCTTGAGTCGTTATTGGTAAAAGATGCTCGGTGCATAGAGTAGGAAATTTTTTGCTTGTAATAGAATGATGTCACCTTCCATGGTGTTAGAGTGCTAATGAGGCACGGTGGTTCTGTTCGTTTGATCATGCTAATTGCAGTTTGAATAGAGTGACTGACTCTCGAGAATGGTTCTAATGTGTTCAAGATTGTACATGTAACAATCGGGTATCTAAAGTCATATATGTGATTGGAAACTGAGTTTTCATTGGAAGAGGTCAAGACTTGTGGTATTTCTACGTTAATTATCGAATTTTATGTATTAGTACCAGGAAGGTAAAGGTAACAGATTTAGAATCACTGGAGACATCCTCAGGGTAAAGCATTTTGAATATGGTTCTTGTGGGGATGTCTAAGAAAGTATTCAGTAGTTTATGAGCCTTAAACAATTTGGATTTATACTTGGGTCCCGTGTGGTAAATCTAGGTTGAGGAATTGTGATGTTATAGCAAGAAGGGGGTATCAAGTGGAAGGTAAATAAAAGGAAACTCGGATAGATAGTATGGCTCGGCAGGTCAGATTGGTACGGTAAGGATGTGATTAGCTCTTTGGATGCTTACGGGGTAATGAGTCTCTGCAGTTGTTTTCGCATAAATCTTTTGGGTTTTATTGACATGTGTAGCTCGGTTGAGTTAGAACGGTTCAGTCTTGATGAGTTAGTGTTGTACAAATGGATTTCGGGAAGTTCTAGATGGTTTCCACCACAGTTAGAGGGGTATATTATTTTTCTATTGGCATGAGGAGCACATGATGTATAGTGGTTCTTTTCTAGATGGGACCAATGGTAAGTTCTTGACTAGCTGAGTACGTAGATGGCTGTGGCTTATAAGGGAGATGAAGTTCTCATGTTATCCTAGAATGGTATGGTATGCGGTATGTTGTGAGGATCGGGATTTGTGTGTGTAAGGTTACAGTTCAGTTCTGAAAGGAAGTTCATAAAATTCTTAGACAACACGTGCAATTTTAGATGATCAAAGGAATGATTTTCAGATTATTAAGGAAATAGTATTGCTAATGGCACCCTTTTGGGTCAACCTGGTCATCGGGGCTGCTATAAATGAAAACACGTCCATAAACCGACGGTAATAACCCACCAAACCCAAGAAACTCCATATCTTTGTAGCTGATGTGGGTTGAGGCCAGTCTTTGACTGCCTCTATCTTCTTCGGATTCCACTTGAATACTCTCTACTGATACGACGTGGCCCAAGAATGCAACTGAACTCAACCAAAACTCGCACTTCAAAAACTTAGCACATAACTAACTGTCTCTCAGAGTCTGAAGAACGACTCCAAGATGTTGCTCGTGCTCCTCCTAGCTGCGGGAATAAATCAAAATGTCATCAATGAAGACAATTACGAAGGAATCCAAGTAAGGCCTGAACACTCGGTTCATCAAATCCATGAATGCTGCTGGGGCATTTGTCAACCCAAACGATATCACTAAAAACTCATAATGCCTCTACCGAGTGCGGAAAGTTGTCTTAGGGACATCAGATGCCCTAATCCTCAACTGATGGTAGCCAGATCTCAAATCAATCTTTGAAAACACTTTTCACCCTAAAGATGGTCAAGCATATCATCAATCCTCGATAATAGATACTTGTTCTTGATGGTGACCTTTTTCAACTGCCGATAATAAATACACATTCTCATCGATCCATCCTTCTTCTTAATGAACAGTATCGGTGCACCCCAAGGCGAGACACTACATCTAATGAAGCCCTTATTAAGCAAGTCCTGCAACTATTCTTTCAATTTCTTCAACTCTGGCACGGCCATGGCAGAATAGAAATGGGTTGAGTGCGCAGAGCCAAATCAATGCAAAAGTTGATATCCCTCTCGGGTGGCATCCCCGACAGGTCTGCAGGAAATACCTTTGGAAAATCATGAACAACTGGCAAAAAATCCATAGAAGGAACCTCAGCACTAGAATCATGCACATACGCCAAATAAGCCAAACACCCCTTCTCGACTATACGCCGAGCCTTCATATAAGAAATGAACTTACTAGTAGAATGACCATAAATCCCTCTCCACTCCAATCGAGGCAACCCCAAAAAGGCTAGGGTCACGGTCTTGGCATGACAATCCAATATGGCATGCCATATCCAGAAGTAAGAGATGTACACAGGTCTCAAAACCCCCAATAACAACCAAACACGAGCGATAGACACGATCTACAGTAATAGAATCACCCACCGGTGTGGAAACATATACAGGAGAACTCAAAGAATCACGAGGCAAAACCAAATACGAAGCAAAATAAGATGACACATAGGAGTATGTAGACCTGGATCAAATAGTACATAAGCATCTCTACTGCAAACCGAAACGGTACCTATGACAACAACATCGAATGAGTCAGCCTCAAGCCTGGCTGGGCCTTACCACTCTGAATCATATCCCTGAAACGACCTCCTACTGGCTAGGCCTCCTGCTGGCTGGCCTCCACCTCTAGCGGCTTGACCTCTACCTCTAACAGCCTGACCTCTACCTCTAACACCTTAACCTTCACCTTCAGCTACCTAACCCCTACCTCTAGTTGGTCGGGCAGGCTCTGAAACACTCGGTTCCTGAACCATAGCATGAGAATCCTGATGCTGAGAACTATTCGAGGCTCGAGGGCAAAATCTAGCAACGTGCTCGGATCACCACAAGTATAACAAATCCTTGGTTGCTAAGACTGCTGACCCAAAAACTGGCCCTAACGGCCTGAGTAACCACCCTAAAAACTCTGGAGCGGAGGTGCACTAATAGGAGATGATGATGCCTTGTAGGGTAGCTAATCCGAATACTACATATGAGAACCACGGCCACCTGGAGGACCATGAGAAGCCTGAAATGCTGAATGAAACGACCAGGGAGGATGGCCCCTACCAAAAGAATCCCTGCCTCCGGACGAGGCATCATTGAATCTGCCCAAATGACAAGCCCTCTAGTCAGACCCCTAACCACTACTCCCCTATAATAGAATGATATCAACTCGACGGGCCATATTGGCCGCATCCTGAAAAGAAATCTCACTCCTACTCTCCTTAGCTATCTGCAATCAAATAGGCTGAGCAAGTCCCTCAATGAACCTCCTCACTCAGTCTCTCTCTTAATGGGAAGTATAATAAGACCATTACTCCAAGGCAATAAATCTGGTCTCGTATTGAGTGACGGTAAAAGAACCTACCTGGAGGCATTCAAACTGCCTCTAATAGTCCTCCCCATAGTGATAGGAAGAAACTTCTCTAGAAACAACTTAGAGAACTGATCCTAAGTCAAAGCCGCTAACCCAGCTAGTCTAGCCAAACAATAATCTCTCCACCAAGTCTTGGTGGAACCCGACAGATGAAAAGCAGCAAAGTCGACCCCATTGGTCTCCACTATCCCCATATTCTGAAGAACCTCGTAACAACTGTCCAATTAGTATTGGGGTTCCTCTGAGGATGTACCACCATAAGTAATAGTGAATATCTTGGTG